>JAUTBV010121529.1:0-13050 GCA_032361325.1 Lepetodrilus fucensis
CCGCCTGAATTTCTGCCGCTGTTGGATTTGCAAGATCAACATAACCTGAAGGCGTAGTATCTTTTGCCGCTTGAAGTGCTGCGGTGTAGTCCGTTCCATTAACCGCCCCTGCTACACCTGCAATTGAATTTAACTGTGCAGGTGTTACCTTTGTATTGTTTGCATTTCCTGCAATATCTTCAACTACTTCTGCCAATGATGCAGCTGGATTTGAGTTGGCATCTAATGGATTTGTTCCAGCGGCTATTTCATCAATATCTGAGATACCGTCATTATCATCATCAGTATCGGTAACATCGGATACAAGATCACCATCTGTATCGGTAGGTTTAGATGTGTTATCTAGTGGGTTCGAGCCTGCTGCAATTTCATCTATATCGGTGTATCCATCATTATCATCATCGCTATCAAGAGCATTAATTGTGCCATCGTTATCGGTATCAATATCTTCATTTACAAAGGTCATCTGAATAACTTTGTTTTCTAATGAATCATATTGATCATCGGAACTATCATCATTAACAGCAAGCGTTACAGTTTCGCTATCATTGCCCATAACCTGATCATCAATACCCGTTACTGTCACTGTTTGTGGCGTGTCCCAGTTTGTTGCTGTGAAGGTTATGCTTGATGTTGAAAGCGTGGCTTGCTCTGTACCATTAAGTGCAATGTCAATGACTACATCAGTTGTTGGTTGTGATTCAAGCACAATATCAAAAGTACCTGTACCTGCATTTTCAGCAATTTCGAGTGTCGTTTCAGAAACCGTGATACCTGCTAAATTCCATACTTGTGCTTTAGCTTGCACGCCAATATCAGCCTGAGAACAGTGCATCCAGCCAAATTCATTAGACCAAAAATTACCTGTTAACTGCCCTGCTTGAGTGACTGATGCTGGAGCAGCACCACCATGATTGGCAAATATCCAGCCTGCTTGTTCAGAGAAAGCCTGCCCTATAATCGGGTAGTTGCCGTTGGCATCTTTTGTTGTTGAAAGAGTTAAGGCAAGCTCGCTTCCGTTTTGGCGAGTGAAAGCAATTTCTGCATCATGAAAGCCAGCCAGGTATTTACCCTTAACAAAGCTTGCAGTGCCAGAAAATTCACGACTGTTTTTATCCAGCTCTACAGCCGACATATCAACCCAGCCAAGATTATCATTCCAGCAGTGGCCTGCGGTTACAACATCTGCATTCGCTTGCTTACTAACACCAAGAGCTAGTGCGGATATCAGCAGCGCAGGTAATAAGAGTGTATTTTGCTTTTGAATCATGATTTTCATAGTGATCACTTTTTATTATTATTCTTAAAGCGACTCTGTTTAGAGTCCCATTAAAGCCTGGCTTACCCATTCCTGAATAAGTTTTAATATTGCTTAGTTTGCACCACCAACAATAACCATTGGCATACCTGCTGTTTCTGGTCTTGTATAAGAGTCATTACTGTAAACTGTATGTCTGTGGCTGCCAGCAGAGTCCATATCTGGGTATGTACCTCGTGCATTATTATATTGTCCTCCGATTGCATCCTGTGCTGACGGTCTAAATCCGCTACCACCACCACCATTTGTATAAATAATACTATGACGATGGCTTCCAGCATTGCCCATAAACAGCCCATTGCTGGCAGTCGCATCAGCAATCACTTGACCTAATGTGGTTGATATTCCTCTAGCGCCACTAGCACCTAAATATCTACCACGCCAGTCTGGAAGTGTTACATCACTACCTGACACATCAAACCCTATAATTGGATTAGCTATAATATAAGTTGCCAGTTTTGCATCGGTCACTGTTTGTCCTTTTAACTCATAGATATGTTGTGCTGGATTGGGAACCATAAAAGAAATCATACCTAAGAAACGATCACTTGCACTAGCCACAGCCGGTGTTGCCCACTCAGGAGCTGTACCTGCAGCATTCATAACTAAAGCTTGACCTGCTGTACCTTTAGATAAATTTATCCAGTCAGTTCCGTTGGAGTACATGACCGACCCTGCGGCTTCATTAGTAAGCTGAATTTTTGCTCCAGAAATAGCATTATCCAGTATTCTGGAAGTTGAAACTGCGCCAACAGCCAGCTTTGTTGAGGTTACAGCGCCATCCAGAATTTTACTTTCTGTGACAGCCCCGTTTGCAAGTTTTGCTGATGTTATCGCCTGATTCATAATTTTAGGTGTTGCTATAGAATTAATAGCGATTTTTGCTTCTGTAACAGAATTATCCATTAGTTTGGCAGAAGCAATCGAAGCATTTGCAATCTTTGCGGTTGTCACTGCACCATCAGCAAGTTTTGCAGTAATCACTGCGTTATCAGCAATCTTAGTCGCTGTTGCGGCACTATCTGCTAGCTTAGTACTAGTTACTGCACTATCCGCTATTTTTGGAGTAGTCACAGCAGCATCTGTAATTTTGGCTGTTGCCACTGCATTATCGGCAATCTTAGTCGTTGTTGCTGCACTATCTGCTAATTTAATGTCCGTTACTGAGCCATCGGCAAGCTTTGAAGTTGTTACCGCAGCATCTGCAATTTTGGCATCCGTAATGGCATTGTTGGAGATTGTTATCACCCCTGTTGCATTAATACTTGCATCACCTGAAACAGTAGCCGAATTAAAAGTAGTCCCATCTGCAATAAGAATATTTCCAAGTGTCGTAATAGATGTATTTATATCGCTTAAATCATTTAGTTTGGCTACGCCTGATGTTTCAGCCCACGTTAAATTGCCAGCACCATCTGTGGTTAATACATATCCTGAAGTACCATCAGCGGCGGGCAGTCGCCAAATAATGTTTGCTGCAACATCAGTGGGTGCTTGAAAACCCACAAAATTGGAGCTGTCGGCATCGGTTAACTGTAGGGCATCTTTCACTGATAGGCTTTTCAAGCCAGGTGCTAAATCAGCACAATTTCCAGGAATGGCACAACTCGCGGGAATGCTTGGGGCAGCATAAGCAATCCCCCCCGACAGCATTGAGCCTGCGATTAATAGTCCTAAACTTATATTTCTAATCGGTTGTAAGTAACGAGTATTTTGATACATTTTAATTGCCCTTTTATTATTATTTTCTATGCCCAAACTAGCCAGATTTAGTAGTGCTTCGTTAATGATTAAATCAATGCGTGATTATTATTGCGTAGTCTCGCCATGATTCCTCTGGATTCACCGAGCATGGTATTTATGCAAATAATATATAATATTAAACATGTTTGCTTATTTTATAGACAAATGGAGGTAGCGGCATATTTGCTGCTGAGTTAGGAGTATAAAAAGTTTGAGATTAAATACTTGATCAGAATTCCAGGAACTCTGACCAAGCTATATGATAAGCCTAAAACTAACGGATACTGCGTAGCTCTACACGGCGGTTAGATGCTCTTCCTTTCTTTGTCTTATTGGTCGAACGAGGCTGAGTTTCACCTTTACCTAAGGTAACCATGCCTTGTGCCTTTACACCTTGTCTTATCAAGAAGTTTTTAACTGATTTGGCTCTTTGTTGTGACAAGAGAAGGTTGCTTGCATTACTTCCAACATTGTCTGTATGCCCGATCAGTACAACTTCTTTCATGTCCCAGCATTTTAGCTGTTCGACGATTCCTTTCAGTTTTCCTTCTGCCTGTGTTGTTAGCACTGCTGAATTAGTGTGGAAGTTAACGCCTTGTAGCACTCCTGCAAAGCAAGCATTTTTTACTGGTTTTTTTGTAACTTTTACCTTCTTGATAATAATAGGCTTGTTTATCACAATCGGCTTTTTAGCAATACTTCGCTGTACTTTGGCAACGGGAACTATTGGCTGAGGTCTAACTTCTCTGGTGATACGTTTTTTCTGAGTTTTCCCAAATTTATAACCTACTGTTAAGCCAACAGAGAGCGCATCACGATCAAAGAAATCCGCACCTAAACGTGCAAACAACCCGCTGTTAGGCGATTGCCATTGCGCACCAAGACCAAAACTGGCTTGTACATTGGTTTGCTTTTCATAAGGAACGTGTTTAGCGCTTGCTTCGTTTTGAATAGCTGAGATACCACCTTTAACATACAGATTTAATTGCTTGTTCGGCTCTCTAAACAAATACCCCAGGTGTAATGATGGAATTTTGTAAGAGATGCTTTCTTTGTCCGTAATGAAAGCTGCACTATTACTAAGCTCGGCTTCACCCATATCGGTATAGCTTAATTCACCGAACCAATGAGGCTTGAAGTGCCGACCGACAATAACTTGATAGCCGTTACTCATATCATTAGAGGTACTCCAACCGCCCGCTTCTCCTTCTGGGTTTACCTGGCTTACAATCGCACCACCTGCAACATAGGTACACGGATTAAATGCTGCCTGCGTACCACATTTGCTGCTGCTTTTTGTGGTTGTTGCCTGTTGGTATAGTTCAGTATCTGCCAGACTTGTTCGAGGTGTTAGCAAGCCTGGCATAATGAGTACTGCCATTAATAACATCGGTAGAAAACGACGTAGGAGTTTTGTGCTCCTAAAGCGCCTTAATGTCAGTAGCAGGAACAGAGTGAACATCCCCCAGGGCCCCGTACTACCACCTGATCCAGTAACAGCCGTTTCCAGATTTTCATCAATGGGTCTGGCTCCATAATGGTAGGGCTTGCCATCTACATCATCAAGAATTCCATCACTATCTGCATCATTTAAAGAATCGATCTTTCCATCTTTATTGGCATCAAGTGAGGCAAATTCTGTTGCCTCGATATCATTAACACCATCATTATTGCTATCAACTTCACGGTAATTAGGAGTCTTGTCATTATCCGTATCCGTAAGCTCTACAGCTCGAATACCACCCAGATCAAACAGTCCATCTCCATTTTCGTCTTGATGACCTGCTTCAAGAACATCTGGCAGACTATCGTTATCACTGTCTAGATCATTGTAGTCTGGCTTACCATCTCCATCGGTATCGCGGGGTGGAGTGCCAGCGCCATCTCCATAACTTGCGGGTTGTCTATCCGCCATATCTGGAATGCCGTCATTATCGTTATCGACGGGGTTATCAATCAGACCATCATGATTGGTATCAACCACCTCTGGGTCAACTGTGCCACCTTCGATTAAATCAAAGATGCCATCGCCATCGGAGTCCAGTACACGGAAGTCTGGATTGCCATCATGATCAGTATCTTTTGGGAAGTTGCCAATACCTCCAGCAAAGGTGTCATTGCTATCAATGTTGTCAGGAATACCATCACCATCTTTGTCATGGGTGATGTTGTCCAGTACGCCATCATTATTGGTATCAACGAGCGCAGGGTCAAAGCCACTGCCTTCAACTAAATCATGAATACCATCGTTATCAGCATCTAAATCCTGGAAGTCAGGATGACCATCTCCATCGGTATCAGCAGGTGTATCCACAACGCCATCACGATTGAAGTCTTGTCCTGCATTTTGTGTATCATCCGTTTCAAGTGCATCCGCGAGACCATTAGCGCCAACAGGTTTGTCGATAATGCCGTCAAAATTAGTATCAAGATCGGTAATTTGATCAGCCGTTAGACCACTTTCTTGCAGGTCGCTGATGCCATCACCGTCAGCATCTAAATCTAGCTCATCAGGCACACCGTCACCATCGGTGTCACCACCGTTTTGTGCGCTTACCTGCTCAACTAAATCAGGGATGCCATCATTATCATCATCCAGATCGGTGATATTGGGTATGCCGTCACGGTCTGTATCGAGCAATACGCCAAAGGTGGTAGGGGTAATATCGGCTACATCCGGAATGCCATCACCATCGGTATCGGTTGGGATACTGCCTGTTGTACCAATAACGCCGTCTTTATCTGGATCAAGCAAGGTAGATAAGTTGGGGTTATTAGGCTCTAATGGATCAGGTATACCGTCATTATCAGCATCTGGCATGGTAGCGGGGTTGACCAGTGTGTTTGGTATGTCTACCTGACCATTGCCATCCACATCATTGCCACCTGATTCTTTAATATCCGTTAAGCCATCATTATCAGAATCTAAATCCTGGTAATCAGGTACGCCATCTTTATCTGTATCCGTTAGTGGTGGTGGGGTAACGCCTGTAGTGATTCCATTTTCATCAACAGGCTTATCAATATCCCCATCATTGTCGGTATCTAGTGCAGGAGAGCCACCTGACTCTACTAAATCACTGATGCCATCATTGTCCGAATCAACATCCTGAAAGTCTGGTTTGCCGTCTTTATCGGTATCAGTAACGGGCAGTTTGGTGATAGATTTTGCATCGGCTATTGTTGTTGGTGTATCCGCTGTTGCTGGGTTCTTATCTACAATGTCCGCTAAACCATCATTATCAGCATCGGCTGCATTATCTACTCGCCCATCGTGATTGGTATCTATTCCTCCCGCTTCGATAATATCCAAAATACCATCGTTATCACTATCAAGATCGAGGCTATCTATTATGCCATCACCATCGGTATCACGGTTTGGATCACCTGCTTGCTCGACAATATCTGGGATACCATCGTTGTCATCATCCAGGTCAATATTATCAGGGATGCCGTCATTATCGCTGTCACCGTTGTTACCAAAGCCCTCCTTTTTATCAACCACGTCAGGGATACCATCACCATCGGTATCTGCTCCTTGTGGACCATCAATAATACCGTTGCCATCAGGGTCTTCAGTATTGTTGAGTTTTGGATTATTCGGCTCTAATGGGTCTGCTATACCGTCACCATCAGCATCTGGAATGTTGCCAGCTTTCACTAATGTATTAGGCGTATCATTGATTCCATCACCATCTTCATCAACGCCACCCGCTTCAATAATATCGTGTAGACCGTCGTTATCTGAGTCCAGATCTTTATAGTCTGGTGTGCCGTCATTGTCGGTATCTGGTGTGGTTTTTGGGTTTGCTGCAATAGCAATGCCATTTGGGTTAATGCCTTCTGCAATACCATCATTATTGGTATCTGGTGTGGTATCTATCATGCCATCATCATTGGTATCAACAAGGGCTGGATTTAGCCCTCCTTCTATAAGATCACTGATTCCATCATTATCTGAATCAATATCCTGGAAGTCTGGCTTACCATCACCATCGGTATCTGCTGTAGGCAATTTACTAACCGCTTTGCCTGTAGCAACATCTATTGGTTTATCAGCAACAGTTGGCTTTACATCAACACTATCCGCTAAACCATCATTGTCACTGTCCGTGGTTGCATCAACAATACCGTTGTTATCTGTATCGACCCCACCTGCTTCGATAATATCGAGGATGCCATCATTGTCTGCATCTAAATCAAGGCTATCTATAATGCCATCACCATCCGTATCACGGGCTGGATCGCCAGCTTGCTCAACCACATCTGGAATGCCATCGTTATCATCATCTATATCATGAAGATCAGCAATGCCATCACCATCGGTATCCTTTAATGGTGTTGTTGCAAACGTGCCTGGAACGCCATCTACAACATCGGGGATGCCATCACCATCGGTATCCGTAGCCTGTGGGCCGTCAATTATATGATTGCCATCAGGGTCTAAGTTACCTGGTAGCTTAGGGTTATTTGGCTCTAAGGCATCAGGTGTGCCATTGCCGCCCTCGGCAGTATCCGTTAATGGGTTTGCCAATGAAGTGTTTGGCGTATCATCTATACCATCACCATTTGCATCGGTTCCGCCTGCTTCGGTTACATCATTTAGGCCATCGTTATCTGAATCCAGATCTTTATAGTTAGCTACACCGTCTGCATCGGTATCAGGTACGGTTGCTGGTGTGCCACCATTATCTGTGTCTATTGTGTCTGCAATACCATCGCCATCGGTATCGGTTAATACATCTAAAACACCGTCATTATTTGCATCCAGATTGGGCGCACTACCACCTTCAACCAGGTCAGAAAGACCGTCATTATCTGAGTCAATATCCTGGAAGTCAGGTATGTTGTCGCCATCCGTATCGACGGGTTGAACAGAGCCTGCTGATGTTGGGTTGTTATCGTCTGCATCTGCGACATCCATAATGCCGTCATTATCAGCATCAATAACACTATCCAGTTTTCCATCACCATTTACATCAACAATAGCTGGGTTTTGACCACTTTCTTGTAGGTCGAGAATACCATCACCGTCGCTATCGAGATCTAAACTATCAGGGATGCCATCACCATCGGTATCACCACCATTCTTTGCTGTTGCGGCTTCGACTGTATCAAGAATGCCATCATTATCATCATCAAGGTCTAGATAATCTGGCGTACCATCACCATCCGTATCAACACTTATTGCAACGCTGTTGTTGGTATCTGCACCATCAATATTGGTATTGCCTGCGGCATCCGTGAATTGGCTGCTGGCGACACTGATATTAGCGGCTACTGTACCGCCTACAGTGGGGGTGAAGACTGCTGTATATTCACTATTTGTTACTTTTGTGAAGTTACCCAGTGTTCCACCCGTCACACCAATATCACTGACATCAAAGTCTGCTGAGTCTTCGCTTAAGATAAAGGTTAGCGTTGCTGTGTCACTCGCTTTTATCGTGGATTTATCGCTAGTAATTGCAATGGTTGGAACAATCGTATCGACACTCATGCTCACTTTGTTATCAGCATCTGCGCCGTCAACATTGCTGTTACCCGCGCTGTCTGTGAAAGTGTCACTGGCAATACTTACTTGTGCAGGTGTAGTGCTATCTGCCGTGGGTGTAAAGGTCGCTGTATAGTTTGCACCTGTGCCTGCAAAGTTACTTAGAGTTCCTCCCGCAACAACAATGTCGCTGGCATCAAAGTCGGTTACATCCTCACTTAATGTGAATGTAATCGTTGCAGTATCACCAACCTTTAAGTTGGTCTTATCTGTAGTTACGGCAATGGAAGGCACAACCGTATCAACACCCAAGCTAACTTTGTTATTGGCTTCATTGCCATCTGCATTGGCATTTTGTGCAGCATCGGTGAACTTATTACTATCAACACTCACACTGGCGGGTATTGTGCTGCCTGCTGTAGGTGTAAATGTTGCAGTATAAGATGTACCTGAGCCAGCAAAGTTACTGAGCGTACCGCCTGCAACATCAATATCACTTTCTATAAAGTCTGTTGAGGCTTCCGTTAGGGTAAAGCTTAATGTGGCTGTTTGACCCGAGGCTAGATTAGTTTTATCACTGGTAATCGCAATGGCTGGAGTTGTGGTATCAACAGTATGTGAATGTGACTTCGTGGCTGTACCTGTATTACCTGCTGTATCAGTACTGGAGACGCTGGCATTAATGGTTGTATCTGCCACTAAATCAGTACCAGCAACTGGAATTGAATAAACACCCGCAGCATTTATGGCTCCACTAAAAGTTTTCCCATTGATGTTTAAAGTAACGGTATCACCGCTATTAAATTCTCCTGCTACTTTACCTGTCACATTAATATCAGCGGCAGACTCAGCTGCATTCACAATATTATCAGTTGTTACCGAGTTGATAGTGACACTAAGGTTAGGTGCTGTTACGTCTAAAGTTACGGGGTCAGAATCGGTGGCTGTTTTACCACTGACATTAACAACATCTGCTTTAACCGTTAGAGCACCATCCGATAAACTGGATACATCTACATCCGTTGCTGTCCAAACACCACCATTGACAGTAGCGGTTGTTGTTACATTGTTTGTACCATCACTAATGGTAACTGTTACGGTTTGACCATCTTCGATAAAGCTTGTGACACCTGAAATACTGACTGTGCCTTTTTCACTGCCATTTATTACATTGTCACCTTCAATGGGTGTATTCGTGGTAATCGTAGGTACGGTGATTTCTGCTGTAAAGTTCTTTGTTGTCGTATTGCCAGCGGGATCAGTTGTACTGGCAGTCAACGTGTTTGTGCCGTTAGGCAATGAACTAGCAGGATCACAACTCCATGCTCCTGATGTAACTGTTGCGGTACAGACTGTAGTACCAGCATTATCAGTTACTTTTACGGTGCTGTTATCTGGTTGATCCGTAGTTCCTGTTAAGGTTGGTTTTGTTTCTGTTGTTGGCCCCACATTATTAGCTGTTAAGGTAGGCGCTGATGTATCCACTGTTGCAATATCTGCGGGTGATGCCGCACTGGTGTTTCCTGCAACATCAGTAATATTTGCTGTTGCTGTAATCACACCACTATTAGCGGGTGCTGGAAAGCTTACTGTTACAGGGCCTGCAATATTTTGAGCGGTGAGTACCACAGGCAGGGTATGACCCAGCCCATCACTCACATTAACGGTATCACCTACAACTAATCCCGCAGGAAGTGTTACTTTAACTTCTACCGTTCCGTTTAACTCTGAAGAACTTATTAGCCCATCATTGTTAGTGTCTTCTGTAATCTCCACGGTAGGCGCTGAAGGTGCACTAATATCTATTGTTGCTGTTAAGTTATCCGTTGAAGTACCACCTGCATTTGTGATGCCAGCAGTAAGTGTGTTTGCGCCTTCTGGTAATGGACTGCCTGGAGCACAACTCCATGCGCCTGAAGCAACCACTGCTGTACAAACATTATTACCCGCATTGTTAGTTACTGTTACAGTGCTGCCATTAGGTTGGTCTGTAGTACCTGTTAAGGTCGGTTTTGTATTATTTGTTGGGCCTACATCATTCGCCACAATAACAGGAGCGACGATACCTACTGTTGCTGTAAATGTTGCCGTTGATGTATTGCCTGCCTGATCTGTTGTGCTAGCCGTTAGCGTATTTACGCCATTGGGTAATGCATTGGCAGGAGTACAAGCCCATGCGCCAGCTGTAACACTCCCTGTACAAATGGTATTACCCCCATTATCCGTTATTTTTACACTACTGCCATCAGGTTGATTCGTAGCACCAAATAATTGTGGCGTGGTATCAGCTGTTGGGCCTGCGTTTTGTCCTGAAACCGTCGGTGCAATAGTATCAACCGTTATGGTTACAGGTGTAGAGGCAGGAGAAGGGCCTGCTGCGGTTGTTGAGGTTGCAGTTATGCTTATTGAGCCACCTTCTGGTGGGCTTGGAAAGGTAGTTGTCACAGAACCCGAGGCTATAATTGCTGCCGTTAAAGGAATTGTTTTTTCTGTTGTTCCATCTGTGACTTTAATCGTATCGCCGGGATTGACACCTGCAGGGATAGAGACACTTACATCAATATCTCCTACTTGCTCACTACTATTTACATAACCATCTGTATTAGCATCTTCAGTTATTGTTACTACAGGCTTATCTGACACTAGCTTGAAACTATCTGTTTGAAACAGAAACCATGTGTCATAACGGGTATCACCATCATCAGCAACACCTATTTTAATAGTATGTTGCCCAGGTGCTAAATATTTAGAGAATGAAAGTGGCTTTGTAAACCCATCAGCCTCCCAAGAATAAGTACTTGGCCCATTAGCGTTATAAGCATTGTCAACATAGAATGCACTTTCTGTTTTATCATTAATGGTGTCTATTGATAGCGTATTCCCCCCAGGTGTCAAAGCTACATTGACACCATCAATAAATATTTTTGCGCCATCTGCATAACCACTATTAACATATTCTAGCCATTCATCTGAAGCTAGAAAGAAAGAACCTTTGATGGTTTGTGCATTTGGAAGGTTAATCTTGAACTCTAAACTAGCAACATCAAATTCACCATGCCCAACATTAAAGTCTGGATCTTTATGGTCTAGAGCTTTATCCGCAAGTTCTCGAGATGATTGTTTTGTTGTATTTTCCGTTCTAGCCGTGTTCAGCCAGCCTGTGGAAAACATAATGGCTGTTTTGGGATATCCCGCTATTATACTGTCAAGATCATTTACATAGCCCACTTGTGAGTTTGCTGTGGTTGTACCTCCCCCCTTGAGAATAGGTGTTCCCACTAGAAAGCTTGTCATGTCAATACCAAATAAGGTATCCACTAGATTCTTTGCACTATTTTCTGCAACTAAACCGTAAGTAGAATCAGCATCTTCAACATAAGGTACTGCCATTGCCACTTGTGATGTAGACGCTACCAAAAGACCCAGTAACGCAAGCTTTGATGGCATCCCTAATGTAGCGCGTGATTTGCTTATGTTCGCCGCAGCATTCGCTAAGGTTTTAGGTGTTGCCATAAGAGAAGAGGCAACTTGCCCTCCGCCAAACCACAGTTGCACCAAGCTACCATTTACCTTGGTATGTGCATTTGATTTTTGCGTGTTGATATAGTTGTGGTTTGCATGTGTATTCTTATCGGAAAGTGTATCTTTAGACATTAGTAGATTCTCAATTTTTATTTTTTGTTATAGTTTTACTAGCGTTTGCTATATAGGGTAGCCCTTACCCTCTTGCTGTTCTTTAAAAAAACTCTGAACAAACAACGCTAAATAATAGGCTAAACAGACAGCATCAGGAGCGTTGTCCAACACTATTTAAATTAATACCATGTGATCAATGAAGAGTTGCTACCTCTCTGGCGAAGCTTATATTTTGCACATTAATCTATATGCAATTAGATTAATGTGCTTAAAAAGAAGACAAGAGGGGTTATTTTTTATTCAACCTGAATAGCCAGAGATTACTAGGACAAGCACGACGGCTCTAAGTAAAAAAAGCAATTATTATAAAACGGACTCTCATGAAAAAGGCAGACACAAAGGTCTGCCCTGTCATTGATTAACTTCAATACTGTCACGCCATAGGCTATTTTTTTTTGACCTATTCATTATTGAAGCCCTGACTCTTTTCTTTTAGCCAGATTTTCTATCTAGCACTAGTAATTAGCTGCCAATGAAGCGTCGTAGCAACCCTATTAAGCCAAGGAGAAGCAACCAGAATGGGGAAATTACCACCTGCGCCACCATTTATCACGGTTTCAACAGTCGCCTGACCTGTATTGCCATTCCCACTCAAGTAGTTAGCACTTGGGTTTAAAGGATCATTTCCTCTTTCATCAGCTGTTGGAATACCATCATGATCATCATCAGGATCATTCTGATTTGGTAAACCATCACCATCACCATCACCATCACCATCAGTATCACCATCACCATCAGTATCAATATCAATATCTTTACGCTCTAGATAGTTAGGAATGCCATCGTTATCATCATCAGCTGT
>JAUTBV010121540.1:0-13048 GCA_032361325.1 Lepetodrilus fucensis
TGTAAGCGCTATGAGCATACCTAGTGTGGAGTTTGGCGCTATATAAATGGACACATTATTATTATTATTATTATTATCATCGTACTGTCCAACTAAACTCGCCAGTATAGTAGTAGCCTACTCGCCAGTATAATAGTAGCCTACTCGTCAGTATTGTAGTAGTCTACTCGCCAGTATAATAGTAGCCTACTCGCCAGTATAGTAGTAGCCTACTCGCCAGTATAGTAGTAGCCTACGACAGCACGACATGACCGGAATCAGCCAGCATTATTAGCCTTGGTTCATCGTGTGCACACATATACTTATGCCCTCTTTCTCTCCTACCATCATTTATTTCCATAGTATAAATACAATATTTTACGACACCAAAATCTCTGGGAAAGATTTTACGGACAAATTACGAGTCCTACTTTCTTATGTCTAATGAATGTAACCATTTAAAAAGAAAACAGGTTATTGATCCTGTCCCGTAGCTTAAGAAGAAGAAGAAGAAGAATTTAAGAAGCAGCTTTATTTAACGTCGGATATATGTTAATCTAATTAATATTAGATACGAAAGTATCGCTCCAAATATATTCTGACATACGCTCAACAACGCGATGCGTATGTCAGTAGTATTTGGAGCGATACTTTCGATCTAATTGTAATTAGATTGGATATATGTATAATAAAAAAACGTTAGCTCTGTAGAGCTATTATTCCGACAATTTTGTGTGTTATTTACTTGGTTTGTTAAAGACTTGCATATGCTTGTATCTGCAATATTCAGGTACAAGTCCGCAGTACCTCCATTTCACGAGCAGTGATGACAGCCCAGTGTGTCGTAGCTGGCCTGGTCAGCGAGAACAGAAGCTCCTTCGACCCCCGGACAGAATCTCCGCCAATACCAGTACACCACCTACCACTAGAGCAGGATCAGGTAATACCAATAACTTAATTAATTACGTTTGAGCATGAAATCGTACTAAAAAAATACGTTTCGTAATCTCTGGACCTGGTGTAAATCATTTCTCATCTGTCCATCAGCTGCTGTCCATGGCTGACTGTCCCGTAGCGGGGAAACTGCAAGAAGAATTCGAAGCCACATCTGAAGCCTGGAAGCAGTTCACACTGAAGCATCAGGTATCTGGACGTGTCTGTGATCTCTGTGTCCTCTCTGTCATGGCCTACTGCATCTTGTAGGAGCCATCAATTTCCAAAACATTCAATCCTATTGTAAGCTATTCTACTGGGGCCTGTTTCACGACGGTATCCTAACGATTTAAGAGCTCCTAACCCGAGTTATCACCTCATAAAGTGCTTCACGACGACGTCTCAAGTCATATCCTTTCTTAAATCGGCATCTAACTTAGGCTGTGTCCTAACGTTAGGAGCTCCTAACTTTAGGTGGTCGTCGTGAAACAGGCTCCTGATATAGCCGCTGTAATTTTCTTCAACTTTCCAAATATTTCAGGATCAGTGCCAGGAATCACCAGGATCCTGATCCATGGCTTCTATGACAATTTTGTGTATTATTTACTTGATTTGTCCCAAAACATTCTATTTATTGTTCAACTCGTTATATTCCAGCCTTTGTGTAGCTACTTGTCCAATTACACTGGAATGCCCATCAACATCAGCAATGTGGGAGTGATGGCGGACGTGCTGTATTGTGAGGTAATCTTTACTTGTCTTTACAGTTAGGACAACAATACTTCCACAAACATTCAATTCTATAATTGTATATTGTAAATTCATAGAACACATTCCTATTCCATTGGACATTCACAGAACATAATATTATCCACATTCTACTGGACATTCACAGACCATATCCAGATTCTACTGGACATTCACAGAACATAGCCACATTCTATTGAACATTCACAGAACATATCCAGAGTCTACTGGACATTCACAGAACATAGCCACATTCTATTGAACATTCACAGAACATATCCAGATTATACTGGACATTCACAGCACATATCCACATTCCACTGACATTCACAGAACATATCCAGATTATTTACTGGACATTCACAGAACATCCACATTCTACTGGACATTCACAGCACATATCGACATTCTATTGAACATTCACAGAACATATCCACATTCTACTTGACATTCACAGAACATATCCACATTCTACTTGACATTCACAGAACATATCCAGATTCTACTGGACATTCACATAACATATCCACATGCCATTGGCATCAAACATTCACAGAACAAATTCATATTATATTGAACACTAAAAGAACGCATCCACATGCCATTGAACATTCACAGAACAAATTCATATTCTATTGAACACTCAAAGAACACATACATATGTCATTGAACATTCACAGAACAATTCGTATTCCATTGAACACTCAAAGAACACATTCGTATTATATCGGACTTTCACATAAACACATCCACACGCCATTAAACATTTACAAAACATATCCATATTATACTGGACATTCACTGACGACTGTTTCACGTGTATCTGTAGCTTGCACACAACATGTCGCAGCCAGACTGGATGAATGCTCGGTGGCAGGAAGCCCTACTGAAGTTGTTTAACGATAACTCTGAGTTTTTGTATGCAACTCCACGACTACAACAGCTGAGAGCAGGTACCCAAAACATTGCCATATCTCTGTCTACTTGCTATAATATAATACCATCGTCACATCCAGTAGCTTCTGTTATGTTTGTCATAATCACATATCTGTCTACTTGTCATACGCTATCGTCACATCCAGTAGCTTCTGTTATGTTTGTCATAATCACGACTCACGGGGCTGTGTCATGGCTTTCAACACGCCCTAGCTATAGAAGAAATCTGCATCGGGTGTCTATTGAGAACCCAGATCCTAACCCTAACGGGCCTGTTGTGTTCTGACATCAAGAGATACGAGGTGGAGATTCTATTTACCAGACAATATAATTCGTAAGCTATTTAAGAAGAAAAATAACAATTCATTAAGCTTTAAATGTGAAGTGAACTTAGCAATGGGCAGTGATGACATCACAATGGTTAACAATAGCGAAAACTATGAGGTATAGCTTGATCTTCTACGAGCGATATCTCAAGTGAAAGTGAATTTGTGTGATACATTCCATCGTACCCTTGCACAAGTATATGTTCTTGTCAGCTCTTATGAGTATCTCACATGTACAGCAACATGTTATTTCATGTTTCAGGGCCCCTCCTGGACAAGATGCTTTCCAATATTAATGAGAAAATTCACAATGACCACGTCACCACCAAGCTCTATGTATATTCAGCTGTAAGTCCAGTTTCTCATATTTGATGGGTTCTTGTGCTAATATCTAACCATATCTAAGGACTATTATTGACATTTCTGAGTTTTATAATGCACAGTTATCAGGGTAGGCCAACTTTCCTGATAACAAACCTGAAAGTGGACTCTAGTATAAGGACCGAATTTTAATTTTCTATTTCAAATCAACTTGTCCACCCGCTCGAACCGAAAACAACCGCGGAAATCATCATGAGAGATACACAAATCATAATACTATGGATAAATATTTGAACGCCAAACTATTGACATTAAAGAACACCTGTGATTACAGCATGCCGGCAATGTACTGGCCTTCCTGTCTGCGCTCGGGGTCAACAACAATATGCATCCTCCATACTGCGCATGCGTCATGGTGGAGCTTCATCAGATGCACCACGGCAACTACGTGAAATTCCTGTACAAGAACGAGTCCAACCACCTTCCATACCCCTTGCCAGTGAAGGGTACGTTCAACTACGGAAAATGCAACTTAATAAATCATATTAAATGAAGATGCCTCTTCTATTATGCCAATGACGAATGTGCATTTTGGAAATATAGATTACGAAACCTTTCTGAATACAATTTCATACTCAACTCATAAATATAAATTTTGAACTTGAGCATGAAACCGTACGCAAAAGGTTTCGTAATCTAGGACATAGATCTACCTCTTTGTGAGTTTCATATTACACCGATGCTAATGCTTGAAGACGGTTTCAACTACAGCAAATGCAACCTAATAAATCGTAGTAAAGTTCATGCAGACGTCTCTGTTAATTATAGCCATGCTAACGTTTGAAGACATTTTCTTTTATCAAGACATATATTTGACATATATATTGAACTACGACACCATGTTTACTTTAACACTGGACATTTCATTCTATGACATTGTTTCAAATGATACAAGGATGGATATGTCCCCGGATATTGACTTGGATATAATTTAATAGTATCCTTCATGCTTCCTCGTGAACAATGTCCGTGGTAGTTAATTAAAGCATTGCTAATGGTACAGTCGACTCCATTATACATTTGTTTTTCTGTGACAGGATGTGTGGATGGTCTGTGTGAATTGTCGTACCTTCACAAGTTGCTGAACACTCTGCTATTAAAGGCAGACTCTAGATCAAAGGCCTGTGCCATCTTGAATGATACGGACTCGGCTACCAGTGATTCACTCTTCAAATTTAACAGTAAGTAATTACCGGTATACAGGATAATTCCTTGACATTTATTTACGAAATGTATGTTCTATTTCTCGTGTGTCCTGGAGCGTATTCGATTCAACACACGACCGTGACGGTTGCCTGATGTAATTAGCCAATGAGGGTATTCGTATCATCATGAGTGTTGGGTCATTGGCTAATTTCCGTAACGCTAGGGTAGGTTGAGTTCACTGTCGAATCGAATACGCTCCTGGATTCTCACAGCGACGTTAAACTCCATATTCACTCACTCACTCGCTCACTCACTCACTCACTCACTCGTGTGTCCTGACAGGTGTGATGCTGAGAGTGGCTGTTGTCATCATTGTGTGCATAGCTGTGACGGCAGCCATTAGCTTCATCGTGTATAGAAGACATACGAACTCTAACACCCAGTCGCAGAACTATCGCCATCTGGAGACATCAGAATCAGGTCTGTTGGCAGACGAGGAGGAGGAGGAGGAGTTTCTGTGATGATTACCCCAGTCTGTGTACTGTGTCATACATGGCTAATAACAAGGTCACCACTGTCTGGACTTCAGGGTATCCTTTCACAAAGCTTTTATCCACTATGAGACCATAGCGCTCTCTTTGCCGATAGCTAATACACTGCAAAGAGACCACTATGGTCTCTTAGAGGATATCGTTTCTCGAAGCTCTCTTATCCACTATGTATTAGATATCGCTGCGAGAGTCTGTATGCTCTCGTAGTAGATATGAGAGCTTTGGGATAACCGCAGTAGGATAACCATGCCATTGTATTCATTCCAACTGCGGCCACATGGCATTGCTGTCAAATAGTGCTGTCTTGGAGGATGTTTTTTAAACGTGGATCTGACTGCTGACATTTTCTGAACCTCGGGCATACCAGGGCTGTGCATTCCATGGGATTGTGCCTGCTGTTCTGAAGGTTGCCCTGTCACGACTAACCTACACGATGTTGTGATACACTGGGTCCAGTTCGCATGACAGCACTATACCATTTCCTGCTGGCTGACGACATCACAAGCTATGTGTTGCCCTACAATGTGGTCAGTGCCCACCTAAGACAAAAGTGTGATTTTGTATTGTGCTTGCAGTAGTATTGGTACTATCTGTCAGGTATATCTGGGGCGGTATCCTATAAACAGCATACGTTTTTAATTGTCAACAACAAAAACCTTAATTATCAACCTATTTTGACCAAGTTTTCTGTTTTTGGCTTGGTCAAACTTTATGGAATCTATGTTTAAAACTTCAGACTAATCAAATAAAGAAAGATGTGTCAAAATGTGTCGCAAAGTTAGTGTTTTGCTGACTTAAGTATTTTAGCTGTTAATAGGATACCACCCTAGGACTACGGTATATCTTCTGTGAACAGGGTGAAGGTAGATCGAGATGACGGATATTATCCTTTTCATCTCTACCAGACATGACTCGTGGAGTATCTGTGAACACATAGTTGCCTGTACCAGTGCCAGTGGTTACTGGATCCATTAAATCCGCCCATATATTTCGGATTGTAATGAATGTTTTGTTTTGTATGTTTGTTTGTGCGAGAGTGTATACATGCATGTTTGCGATGTGTGTATTGTGCGTTTACATGTGTGTTTGTGTTTGTGTGTGTGTGTGTGTGTGTGTGTTTGTCTGAGTGAGTGTGTGTGTGTGTCACTGTGTAGCCTACATGTGTGTGTGTGCGTCTGTGTGTATGCGTGTGTGTGTGTGTGTGAGTGTGTGTGCGTGTGTGTGTGTGTGAGTGTGTGTGTGTGTGCGTGCGTGTATGTGTGAGTGTGTGTGTGCGCGCGTGTGTGTGTGTGTCTGTTGGTCATGTTCGTGTGCAATGTTTCGTTCCATAACGTTGAGCCTAATAATATAACAATATACATTCCAGACCATTAAACAATTATTGAAAGTAGTCCTCTTGTGTTTTCGTTTATTAATAATTTCATGATCTAGCATAACATATATAAAGCCGTAAATTATATTGTGGTTTCTAAAAATAGTTAATTACTACATATATAACATGCGCTTATAGCGGCCGCATACTAGCGATTTCCGTCGGCCGACGGAAAATCGCAAGTGTGCGCTGGCCGGCGACTGCGATTTTTAGTCTCGCCGACCGATGGCACAATATCTACCATGTTTTGATATTTGGAGCACCGCACACTAGGCGCTCGAAACCCGACAGAAATCGGCGACGAAAATCGCTAGTTTGCGGCCGCTATTAGTCTAACAGCATTCTGGAAAATGTCAATATGTTATCATAACTGCCAATTTGCAATGGTAACTTTCAATTAGCAATGCTAAAACGTAAAGCTGATAACTTATAATGTAAAAGAACAATAACTATTCGATGTTTGTAAGTCTTTGTTATGTAATAGCATTTCCAATTTTCAAAAAGAAATAGAAATTTTAATTGAATACGATACTTTAGGCATAAAGGTAGATTATTTCGTATTCGTGGTTTACTTCACGAACGGATTTTATGTGGAAGATATTACTACATATCTGCAGAAATCCGTTATAAAGATATGATACCTGAGTATATAGGTGTCCTCCTATTAAATACGCTACAGCTCATCGAACTGAAAATAGCATCACACTAGTAATTATTGCAAAACTATTAAAGTTAGCATCATTTTGCGAAGACTGAACGTTATAAGACATTGATAAAACTTAATTACAACGATCCTCATTAGTCCCACGTGTGCGATATTCATGGCGTATTTCCACATCGCTTAAGCGTATTGTGAAATGCACGTGGTCATATTATTCGCGTGGAAATGTCTTCCAGAGATGACAACCTGTCATCTCTGTTGAAACCCTTCAGTGCCCGGTTGGAAGTCGGTGTGACCTTGATTAGCCCTTGAGTCACGTGACGCAAACGTAGCGTGTGCTAACACGGTCTTATAATACAGCAGTGTTATGGTTTGGCTTCATATTCAGTTCTAACATTCACGATGTTCCATGTACATTGTAATTCAATGGTGAAGTCCTACCACATGGTAAATGTATCAGAAACATGACAGATCCACAACGTTACACTATTGCAGAACGTAACGTAGAACACTCAAAACTAACTATAGTTTAGTGAAACGGAAGCTCCACAAACATTGTCCGGCTACACAGAGGGTCTCGAGTTCTTCCTCCGCTCTTCGACGTCAGATGGCGCTGTGCCTCTCAGAGCCTCTGTTTGAGTTCGTCAACTTCCGGGAACAATGATCTCGAAAGAGGTGGGGATACAAGTGGGTGATTTACTCCGATCTGAAGTACAATCGGGACACGAGAGAGTGCACGGGGTGCACGTGAGATTCGCCGAGACTCGGTCCACTGTCGGTGGTAATATAATTAGGATGCGCTCATGACGAACAACCACCGTCTGTTGTCACAAATGATGTGACAGTGAAGTCGCAAACGCGGCGATTATAACAAATACGTAAATGATGTCTACTGTTCAAAGCTAATCGCTTGCTTTCAGTGAGCACTCATAGCTAAAGCCAATTATTCATTTGACCCTCTCACTGCTAAATTAGGCACATGCATTACTCGTTAGGGTATATCCGGTTGCCTCCAGCATGGAGAGGGTTAATAGGGAGATTCGGGTCCAGAGTAGGTATACGAGCAATCGTCAAGCATACAGAGAACAGTTGATATGGTGCGTGATATAAATACGACAAACATTACTGGGAGCATTGATTCAAACACACATTACATCAGATAACGGCATTTCCGGTTGATAGAAGCAATGGATTGGTGCAACTGTAAATTGACAAAGTGTGAGTGAGAATGAAGGAAATGAGTAGGGCCTGCTCCTTTCTAGCTGTAATGTCTGTACTTTATGTCAGACGCAGTCGTTAGCTGTCGAAACCAGTATAAAAAGTATATTAAGAAACTACTAATAATAATAGTAATAATGATAATAATAATAATAATAATAATAATAATAATAATACAAAAATAAGAAATAATTAATAATAATAATAATAATAATAATAATAATAATAGTAATAATTATACAACACCAATTCAATATCGTATGCGTGCTCACTGCTCTATACATAAACAAACTGTAGAAGTGAGAAAGACATGTTGACATAGTCACAAAAGGAAAGACAGATGTTAAGATTAGATTTTAACATGTCTATATCTTCGTCTGCTTTGAGGTTTAAGAGGTGTATAACTAGTTCCATTGAGACAATCAGCTATTAAGCATATTGAACTCTTCTGAAATGAAGGAAGATTGTTTTCACAGCAGTGTATTAAAACTATACATTTTCTTCAATCAAGAGTCACTAAAGTATCTAGATACCGACACCAGTTTGATTGGTCAGTCGAGGCTCCAATCCCTCATAATTACCCACGATCACCATCACCGGAAGTTAGCCTTCACTCGAATCCTTGCAAATGACTCGTTCGCATGCACGGGAGCATACCAACAACAATTAGCAATCAGACGGAATATTTTGTCAGCGAGCACTAGACCTATAACATGAAATTACTTTATCACTTTGCAAACAGTCGGACACAATTATTAATAATATGTACGTCATAATTATGTCTGGAATATGTCTGGATCCTGGTTTTCATCTTAATAAAATAAAACGAACCATGAATTATCCCTCAATAATTGTATAGGTACAGAACATCATAAATATCATAAAGTGTAAATTGAGTATGCAGTGTACAATATATAGTATAATTCATAGTATTATAATCATTGACTCCTAAACAAATAAATGTTTGTGCAACCAAGTATATTATGTAGATTTAAATCAATGAACAAACTAAATGCATTAGAAAACGTGTGGATGTTTATATGTATTTTTAAGGAACTTTATTTTATTTGCTTACATCTATTTGTAAATAAGCATATGTCCCCAATTATTGTTACGCTATTATTAGTATTGTATACATTTTCAAACATTATATTTGACATTCCACTGACACGAACGTTCAAAGACGTAAGCGGCTTACCAAACTAGCCACTGTCTTAAGAGTCGTATGAACCGTATATGGGACAGGGAACCAGTTTAGCTAAGTGGCTTACTGTCTTTGAACGCACTGAACGCAGATGGCGGGTTACACAACATAACCTTAAATCGTAAACAACAATCAAAAGCAATCTTGAGTGGTCCGCTCCTCAAAATATAGAGCATGTTAATTATAGGGTACTGTAATAGTGCCCGTGAGTGAAGGGCCAAAATGAAAATGACCCTACAAGACCCGGTCCGTTAAGTTTCTTGGCAGAGTAGAGTCAACTTGGATCCTGAGTTCCTCGCAGAATCTGGCTTCCGGTCTACTATAGGGACCATGACGTATCAGAATGTGTACAATTGATGTGAATAGTACGCCCATGTATGCTCTCCGAATTATATTTTGCCCAGAAAATCGGTACAGTCACTTCCTGTAGCCATAGATAATAATCCATGCTGTAGCACATGTCCATTCGTAATGCACGCCTTTGTCAAGGATTCCAATTGCCTTTGGTTCCTCTTTAGGGTTTAGTTCCTCTTTGGTTCCTCTTTAGGGTTTGGTTCCTCTTTAGGGTTTAGTTCCTATTTGGTTCCTCTTTAGGGTTTGGTTCCTCTTTAGGGTTTAGTTCCTATTTGGTTCCTCTTTAAGGTTTGGTTCCTCTTTAGGGTTTGGTTCCTCTTTAGGGTTTAGTTACTCTTTGGTTCCTCTTTATGGTGTGGTTCCTCTTTAGGGTTTAGTTTCTATTTGGTTCCTCTTTAGGGTTTGGTTCCTCTTTAGGGTTTGGTTCCTCTTTAGGGTGTGGTTCCTCTTTAGGGTGTGGTTCCTCTTTAGGGTTTGCTTCCTCTTTAGGGTGTGGTTCCTCTTTAGGGTTTGCTTCCTCTTTAGGGTTTAGTTACTCTTTGGTTCCTCTTTATGGTGTGGTTCCTCTTTAGGGTTTAGTTCCTATTTGGTTCCTCTTTAGGGTTTGGTTCCTCTTTAGGGTTTGGTTCCTCTTTAGGGTTTGGTTCCTCTTTAGAGTGATCCCAAGCACTCGAGGTTAAAGGGACGTCAGATAAACATATCCGCATTAATGCCACATTACTGTCACATTAATGCCACCAAGGGCATCACAACAACGCGAGGGCTTGGGGTCAATCCAACAGAACATTAATGAACTGTTTCATTCATTAACTTATCACGACAGAAGTGAGTCCACTGCACTTAAACCCTTGATTATCCACGCGTGTGCTCAATCCACATCTGTGTTTGTCAGATTGGAGTTCAGATAGCCGATCCGATATCAGTTGAACAGTTCAATCTAGAAGTGAGTTATATTTGTTGTAAGCTTTCCGTTTTAACTTGATTTTGACCTGTTACCTAGAATAGTATCCACACGTGTACTAAACAACACAAAGTAATATAGGATATATCACTGAAGAAGACAAGGTTATGTGTCCTGTTCAAGGATCCTAATACAATCCTAATACAATCCTAATAGGATCCTGGATTGATGCTTTGACTTCTGGCCCCGAGATTACAAAACTGTTCTGAGTACGATTTCATACTCAACTCAGAATTGTGTTCATAAAACGTCATGTATTTGAGCATAGCACGTGAGTTGAGCACAAAAATGTACTCAGAAAAGTTTCGTAATCTCAGGGCCTGGTGCCCGTTGCACGACGCTCTTGTAGCGCTACAATAGCTGTAACTGGGCTCCCGCCACAATAGAAACGGTGACGTTACAATAGTTGTAGTCTACAAGAGCGTCGTGCAATGGGCACCTGGTCTAGTCTACCCCAGATGCACCATGCACGAAGATATGTGACTATTACATTTCAAATGCAGCGCTACATGGTTGTCTCACAGCGACCAGTCTGTGTTGTAACCACACAGCTACGGGAGTGGCTATAGACTAAACCCAGTTGTTCGACATCCAGTGACGTCGACACTCGGTGTCAGCTGTGTCACGTCGACTTCAATGGTTTGTGGTCTACTATCACCTGAAGAATGTCGCATCCTACTGGGGCATGTGCAGTGGACCACTTCCGGGTCAACGGGAACACACTTGACGTCATCGATATAGGGGGGTTCCTTGGTACATTGCTTGCAGATGTTTGTAGGTGTTCAACACGTGCGGTCACTATGTCGCATATCTATTATACTAAATACGGGCTACGTTTGTATAAAGGTATGCCCTAAGTGAGTACAAAGTCTGAACCGATGTGACCTTTCCCTAAAATGTAGCTATGAATGACTATTAACCAGCGTGAAGTTTCTCTTTAATGTATGACATTGAATGAACGGGAATTGGTGATACTGTATCGTAACCTTAAGGAACGTTTGTGGCTTGTATGCGGTTATGAATGTCTCACCTTGAGTAGTTCAGTATGTGTGGACACCTACTGAGCTTCATGTATGTATATATATGCGTACAATACATACAAAACGTACGTTAGTTTAAGAGAAATAATGTTAAGTATTGGTAGTCTAGGCCTACTCTAAACTACAACCCGTACAGATACAAAGCACTGCAGTGACATTGTAGGCTACTATGGGTCAAGACTTCCTTCGGAATATCTATAAGTTAGTATAAAGCCCTACGTTTCATTAAGAGATACTTGTATGCCCTCACAATAGTTTCTACGTTGTACTGCAATATTACACAGTACTAGATTTACTATACAATAACGGAATACTACACAGTGTGTCGTACACATTACTACATACTTACTACACCCTAGTATTGAATACTTCATTATCATAGTACTACCATATGCTACACAATATTACACAATACTAGAATAATATATAACTACACAGTGTTCTAATTACTACACAAGCAGTATTACAATATCTTCATAAATATTGCTCAGCACTAGACAAATTCCACTGTCATTTAGTGTACTACAGTACCACACTAACTATACAGTACTACACTAACTACACAGTACTACGCTAAATATACAGTACTACACTAACTATATACAGTACTACATAACATATGCTAGTACTACACTAACGTGTGTGGTATACAGTACTGCACTAACTATACAGTACTACACTAACTAATACACTGTGTGTTCACTGTTCAGCATATTGTATTCAGTATATTTAGTGTATGTATAATTAGCATATTTATTGTCTGTAGTCAGCATATTTATTGTATTTAGTCAGCATATTTATTTATTGTATTTAGTTAGCATATTTATTGTATTTAGTCAGCATATTTATTTATTGTATGTAGTCAGCATATTTTATTGTATATAGTCTGCATATTTCAGCTACCTCGCAGCTATTATCTTGTAATGGCTTGTGCTAATAAATGTTTCTGTCTGTCTGTCTGTCTTATATATAAATGCCTGGATGAGCTAGCTTAATACTATAACCATGAAGAAGTTAATAGGACCTGGTGTGGTGTTCGCATGGTTATATTGCAACATTCAGTGCAACGATGTTGCGAGTTTCTTCTTGCCATAAACTGACCAACCGTAATATAAGTGAACGAATCTTGAAAGCGGCTCTAAAACCCCAATTTCAAATTAATAAAAAATAAAAATAAAATAATAATAATAGGAACTATTGGTATTGTAAAGAATATACGACATGGGGAACGACGTTTTG
>JAUTBV010121551.1:0-13043 GCA_032361325.1 Lepetodrilus fucensis
ATGTGTCATATCGCCGCGATGCGTAAGAGTTACACATTGCGTCGATAGATGCAACCGCAATGTGTAATAGTTAATGCAAAGTGTAATATCTCCGCGATGCGTAATAGTTACACATTGCGTCGATAGATGCAACCGCATTGTGTAATAGTTAATGCAAAGTGTAATAAATAGCTGAGGTGCACATCCCGCCGCGATCTGTTACATATATTGCAAAACCAGGAAAAGTCAAGCGGCTAGACTATTGCCAAATTCAAAATGTGCATCAAGACTATTAAATATAGCCAGAACAGAATATCGGGTACTTATAATTACTCTGTGTATACTGTAAAAACAGGTTATGTGTCTAGATAATAATGAATTATTTTTATAATTTACCTCAACGCTATATGTAATAGATCGCGGCTGGATGTGCACTTCCAGCTATTTGCGTTAACTATTACACATTGCGGTTGCATCTATCGACGCAAAGTGTAACTAATACACATCGCGGCAATAGTACACATTGCGGTTCATCAAGCTCACCCTCTCTCTCTTTCACACACACACACACACACACACACACACACACACACGCACACACACACATACACATGTATTAAAATAATCTAGTATACCAGTATTATCATCCATCCTCCAGAGAGCTACCAACAGCTTGTAGAATGCCAATACCTTGATTCAACTTTGGAATGATTAAAATGAGTGGATCGTCCTTCGTGACTGAGGATGTGCTGGCCGCCGACTGCGATTTTGAGTCTCGCCGACCGATCGCACAAGCATGCTCTGATATTTGGAGCACACTAGGCGATCGGCGACGGAAATCGCTAGTGTGCGGCCGCTTATTAACCGCATGGATACAGGTACCGGTATTGACTGTAAAATTCCACTGTGTGATGAACACTAGAAAGGACACAAGAAAACGGTGAGATGAGAAGTCTGAGAAGAGATCGACGACACCATTGCAACGCATTCCTCATCCAGTGCAGCCAACAGAAACCAGTCAGATTCATAGATCTTTAATGTAAATGGTAATATCGCTACTGTAGTAATCACCAGGCGGGCTATAAAAAGGAAAAGATAATTATTCGCTTAATACACACGTGGTGTAACTCTTTTATCAGACCTATTCTCTCACAGATCGCTGAATTATCAATGGACATACGCAAGCTAATGACAATCGCGGCATCCCATTTCATCTGTCATTCATCTGATTTCGAAGGGCCTTGTTATCTCGTAAGCTGACGGCGAATCCTGTTATAATAGGCAAACTATACAATATGCATGCTAATGCTACAATAATAGATCTACACTGACAGTGAGAGCGTCCATTCATTATACGGGCAGTTTTCACAGTATATTTATACACATCCTCTTTTGGTCAAGGTTGAAGTACGTGTTCGTATACCTTGGGAAACTCAGGGGAAAAAAAAGGTATGTTAACATATTAACGTTAACATTAACGAGGTAATCCGTCACTATCTATAGTGCATAATCCGCATGCCAGCTGTATAGTAAGTAACATAGTGACAGCGAAACATTTATGCGTCGTGATTTATTGCATCGTCATACATATATAAAGTGATTGTTGACGCAGAACAATATACCTTTACTTATTTCGATGGAATTTCATTATCGGAAAGCTCAATTTACTTTACCAGGTATTTGTTATGTTATTATAAGGATGGTTTGCACTGCAGTTGGACCGCGCCCAATTAGTGACAATCACAAGGTGATCTGTTTGATAGTTATTTAGATATAAAGTGTTATAATTTCTCTGTACAGTTAGCAATGCATTTTCGTAGGTAAAATACACAGGCATATTTCATATTTCACATGCACAGTTGTTCATAATTGAAGTACTTGCTCCAATAGGCAGCCTCATCTGTATTTCCAATAATCCTATCTAGCGATGTCTTGTTGTTATGATACGTAATGTGAGTGTTTCCTTTTTCCTAACGAAGTGGTTGAATAACAAAGTGGCATTGCCATACACTGCTATTCATGCATTCTATAGTATAGATAAATTGAAATGGGTCTCTCTATATATGTATTTGACTTACTGGGTATCGTTTCTCGAAACTCTCATATCTACTACGAGACCATAAGCAACTCCATGCTAACGTACATGAGCTACGACTCTCGTAGCACTACGACTGTTCTGTGAAACAGGGCACAGCTGGTTCATAGTGGATATGAGAGCTTCGAGAAACTATACCTTGTCCAATATCTGGTTATTGTTCTCCATCTATTGTATGCGATTTTCTCCGTCTATTGTAAACATACGTTCTATTTGTACTTTGCATGCAGTACTTAACTGCCTAACTTAGGCCTACTTCGGGCGGTTTCTAGGTGAGCTAGAGAAATGCTAGAGTTCGCGCAAAGTCGCAAAAGCAAGGCTAGAGTGATGTCACGAACATGAGCACGAAGCACGAAAGCTTGTCTAGCAACAACTATAGACATGCGCAATGACACTTCCGGACTAAACCAGCGTAACCGTAGGCCTAAAGCTAACGTATGTGCTGTTCTGTTCTGGGCTAGAATCCCCTTCTCCGGAGTGTCATCACCACTACTAGTTGTGCCAAGGACTCGTACACAACCATATGGCAATAGAACCTTCTGTGTATAGCGGCCCCTCGTGTTGTAACAGACTCCCCATGGCCAGGTACAGGCAACACATCATTGGACTAGGAACTTTCCACAAGAAGATCAAAGAAATCCTCTTTAAGAGTGAACACTCTTTGATATGAGCGCTATATAATATGAACTTTATTATTAGTATTATTATTATTTTTATTATTATTATTATTATTATTACTACTACTAATCCCAGAGAAACACAAAGTACCAAGTATTTTGGTTGAACAAAGAACAGAACAGAACAGAACAGAACAGAACATACCTGTAGTTGAACAAAAACAAACTGCACAGATATCAACTTGTTGATGATTCTTGAACTTCACGAACTAATATTATTTTCCTAATTTGCGTGGAACTTGCATTGACACTGAGTGATAAATGGGTCGTGTCTATTAAGATCAATGCTAGTCCACTCATTATCATTACAAAGAATGACATTAATTTGAAATATGAAACCACAATTGAGGATGGAGATGTCAATTATAATCGCGAAACTTGCAGGATACCAGCTACAATGATAAAGTAATGATACCCAACACTGTCAATAATTCTTAGATATTCTTGTTATATGGGTTTATTTTATAGTAAGGGTGCAATAACAAAACATGTAGTCAGTCAGCTGTAAGAAGCTATGATCAGATCTTTACTTGGCACCAATGATACGATACAGTACATATCTAAATATATGTTAATGTAACACTATAATTATCCCTCCAGGGTGTACACTCCAACTATAACACGTGTCTCTTGTTTTCTCGTACTACACTAGTACTGTCATGTGTGCTTTGAGTATATTATCAGGAGTACGTTATTACATTTTCCGTGTGTTACTAACATTGACCATGCGTTATTACATGTGTCCATGCATTATTAACATTGACCGTGTGTTAGTAACGGGGACAATAATGTAATAACGCATGAACGTATGTTTGCTGTTTGTTTCAAACATTATTTCAAAGTCTGTAAAGACAAATTCGATTGCCGTAATTCGAACTCTGGAACTCTCCCATTCCTTGCGCTCTAGTCCATTAGGCCAGCTAGCCGACGAACATTCAACCTAAGGTTTTATAGATGTTCAATACGGTAGGCATTTGAATGAATCGCTCGTAAAATCCATTACACATTAAGTATATTCATATTATAATTTGTATACAACGTTTATTTGTATATTTTTGTCGTGATATATGACAGTTAACACACGGCCCTCGGGCGTTACTGGCATGTAATGCACTCCGTTTCAGGAATTACCCCTCGGGCTACTTCCTTCCGTGTGTTAACCATCACATAACAACTTCCAGACAACGCTTATTGGAAAAACTGCATTCTGTTTTAGTAACCGTACGTCTTAGGTAACATCAATAACATTACCAGCCTTAAAATATATAAAATATGTTTAATACTAGTATAGCAAAGACTATAACCATTAGTATTATTATTATTACGTAGATCACAAATTAGTATAGGCATAGATAATTTTTCAGAAATATAAACTCTAGAATACAGCATCAACAAACAACTTGAAAAAGCTATAACAACATGAATCAATATACAAACATGGTACCATGGTTACAATAGAAGACATTAATACAAATATGGTATCCTGGCTACATCAGAAGGAACCAATACAAACATTGGTAGCCTGGCTACAGCAGAAAGTAATACAAACATGGTATCATGGCTACAGAAGAAGGTGAGTGAGTGAATAATGGAGTTTAACGTCGCTGCGGGAATCTTTCACCCATTTGCGACGACACAGCAGAAGGAATCAATACAAACATGGTACCCTGGCTACAGCAGAAAGTAATACAAACATGGTATCATGTCTACAGCAGAAATGAATACAAACATGGTCATGGTACCAACATGGTTACAATTTAAGGAATCAATAAAAACATGGTATCCTGTCTACAGCAGAAGGAATGCATACAAACGTAGTAACATGGTTACAACGAAAGGAATTAATACAAACATGGTACCCTGGTTATATCAGCAGAAATTGATACAAACATGGTACCCTGGTTATATCAGCAGGAATCAATACAAACATGGTACCCTGGTTATATCAGCAGGAATTAATACAAACATGGTACGCTTATCTTAACAAAGGGAATTAATCCAAACATGGTACGCCTGTAATGGCAAGAATTGCGAGCGTGTGTACATCACATCAGACAGCAATAGAGATCATGTTAGTCGAATGAAAACATTCAGCATTTAGCACACGAGAACGAGAACTACATACGTGGGTATATAATCTCTGAAAACAATGACAATACTGGTAATACTATCACATGTTCCATGATGCTTTTAAATTAAAATGCCAAGATCACATGGGCTTGTCAATTTTACACATCGATTGTGACCATGTAGCGGGTGCATATGAAGACTAGTGATGTTATGAAGACATGTAAGGTACATTATTTATTGCTATAATTACATTATTGGGGGAACAATATATTCTCCACCTCGTGTCATATTCGTTGATAAAAGTAATCAAAATCGCCGTCAAAGCCTCATACGGTATGTATTTTGCTTACTGTTATCAACTTGTAGGATAACATTGATATCAAAAGACACTTGGTGAGAGTATCTATTTCGTCACACACATGAATGATTGAATTGGTATTTAGAGCCGCTTTCAAGACTATTTCATTCATACCACGACTTGCATATGTTTCGTGTACTCGCCCTGTTTATATACTGGATAGGATTTCCATCGGATGGTGGTGCTAGCTCTTGAATATCCGGTCGAATGACATGCATATCCTACTCAATCAGTTCCTCCCGTACGTAGGTGTCGATATATCGTGTTTAACACTTTCCATGCTGAAGGCAACCGGAAATGCACTAACGAGTGGTACATGTGTCTAATCCACCAGGGAGATGGTTAACACAAGATACAACTACTATAGCTATATTCACTATGCTATATATAGTACCCATGGAAAGCTTTCGAGGTCAGAGTCGTAGTTCTAAGTGCATTCCATCCATGTGACGTGTTCGTCAGCATCCTTTTTCGAATGAATGGTAGTACTACACAGTTGGAGAACAAAACTGTTTTCCCGGGAACAAATCAACGTGGACATACGCTGACACACCTGCTACAATCAAGTCCTCGAAGTTCCCCACGGGTAGAGTGGAACAGTATCATGTGACGGTGTGTCACACACGATGGCAAGGATAAAAAAAGTGTGTGTACATTTACCTGTAGTCCATGTCAATATGTTGCATGTTTGTAAATACATCATACATCAAGCTAGTCGGCCTAATTTATTTTAAACAAGTTACAATTTCACTCACATTTCTGTTTGCCACTACTTCTTCCTCTACAGCAACACCTTCTACAAAGCCAGATATTAAATACAATAACTAAAGTAGACGCACACACTATTGTTAACCAAACATCAGCATATATCCTTGCGGCAAAGTCAACACTGGGAGGTTTTAAGTGCGCGCCGCCGTATTTGAGCACGTGTTCCATACCGGAAGCAGCTTTTTGAGGCGACGTTTCCGGTCTGTCCCGCAATATGGCTGAAATCTTCTTCATGTTACGTCTTATTGCTTCATCCTGGAGCACTGCCTTCACAGTTTCATAAATTTCATCAGCATCGGCTTCCATGATGTTCAATGACGAACCCACCTTGTAGTGTTTGACTTTAGCGGCATTTCCATATCCATCGGTAGCCAGCGGAACACATATTGTAGGGACTGCGTGGTAGATACCTTCCCATAGGCTGTTCTTTCCACAATGAGACACAAACAACCTAACGTTAGGATGTCCCAATATGTCATTCTGAGGTATCCACGTCATGGTTTTAATGTTGGCCTCGACCCCGTCTACATTGTGCTTCATGAGAACGTTCTGGGTAAAGCGCTTCATTGCATTCCGGATGTTATCAAATACTTGAGGAGGAATATTCTTCAAGACACTGCCGAATGCAACAAGTATTACTCCATGCTGGGATGTGTTCATAAACGTCTGGAGCTCTGACGGCAGGCGCTTGGCAGGGGTGGGTGTCAGGGCACCGACTTGAAGAAAGTTAGGGAAAATTGCCTTTGGATAATCTATGATATAGTCAGCGTTCTCTAGAAACAGAACGGAATCTTGAATGATCATTGCCGTGTCAACTCCCTTCAACCTGTCGCTGTATGGAGACATGTCGAGCGGAGGGAAGAGAACCCTCAGCAACAGAGGATTTATGAAGTGTATGACAGCATTCACGATTCGTTGAGTGAACGTCATCTGGTTTGTAAGTTGTCCTACAGTTGGTGGGAACGTGTTGGACTGTAGCGCTATACCGCTGTTGTACCAGTCCAGGTGTGTGCCTATACTGACATAGGGCACATCCAGGTGCACGGCCACTGATGCAAGACAGTTCATAATAACCACACCATCAACTAAAGCAATGTCATACTTGTCATCTTCCAGTTCCTTCATAACTAGCTTGTCAGAGAAAGCCGAGTAGCACATGTTGGTTCTCATTGGGTTGGCTACGGTGAACATTACTTGGAAAAAGCTCAAACCTTTCTCGAGCATATCAAAATGCAATCTATGCTTTCTTGTGCACTCAGCGTCTACTTTCGGAGACACGACCTTGAACTTTGGAGTATTGAGGTCAAGGTCAAAGCGGGAAATGCAGGACGAGGGGTCGAAGAGATGAGCAAATAATGTGACCGTGTGTCCTCGGTTTAGAAGTTCCTTCCCGACTGCCATGGCTTCCAAGCAATGACTAACCATGGCTCCGGGAATAACAATTATCTTCGCGCCTTCAACAAAGGTCAATTCCTTCATGTATGTCAAGGTCACAAGAATCGTCAAAGCCGTAGTGATATGCATTGTCAATGTCTATACCTACAATCGAAACGAAAGTGATGTGAAATTGAATATGACAAAGAGACAACTACAAACTACATAATAGTGTAAACAATATCTGAAATGCATAGGCCTACATGTAGTAGGATGTGCGTGTGTGTTTATACAGATCTAGAATGAGTGTCCATCGTATTACAGATTAGGCCTTATAATAACGTCACATGATCTGGAACTATTCGCCTGTAGATTTAATGTAGTTTTTAGTTTTATTTATGTTAATATTACCGGGGATTGTGATACTCAATTGCTGCTGTAATTGTCAAGTAATACAAGTAGCAGAGCATTACCTATTAAACGTAGATAGACTATTAAGAAATATGTATTTTAAAAATACCCATTCAGCATATCGTCTGCCGTTAAGCAGGCATATAATAGTCTGTGTTTAGAGGATGTTGTCAGTATACATGACACTTCTAATTTCACACGTAAAAAGAACTGTATACGCTGTAGAAACGCCTAGCTGTTTTAATCAAATTGTGAATCGTCACTAAACTCCTCAAATGTCATCACCTATGACATGTGAACATTAGGCCTATTTTTTATGCAAAGTTTCCAAGTTATATTCTCATAATACATATTTATCTTTTCGGGGTTATATAATGTTACGCTTTCAACTTTATTTCACAGACAAAATGTATTGGCATTTCTTTCAATATGTAAAGGCTGCCGTTTAGGCATACGTTATATTTAAAAGTTTAAATGTGTAACCAATATGGACTTGCGCTGTGATGCTTGACGAGTTGATACAGAGCGAGTATCATGTTGATAGACTTTGCAATGTTCAGCACGCTAGGATACTGTGGGCCTACATGACAAAGCAGTATGCAAGCGTGTATGGCAGAATTGGTGGGTTGCAGTGGTTATGGTAGGTAGGTTACTCATAAGTTAGGTCCAGTTGTCGGTGTAGTCACAGGTGTGTCTTACATAGTTTCTCTCTTTAACATAGGTATTTTACCATAAACTTACACCAGTGTGTACATAAGACCTCAGGACATATGCCATTATATTTTAGAGTGAAGTACTAGTATGTTCTATATTCACAACATAAATTACTAATTGTATATGACCAAGCTCTCAAATTTAATATTGCATATGAAATAACTTATAAACTATATGATGGATCAAAATCTAATTCACATTATAAAACACTCCAATCTGTTCTCTTTATGCAGTATATGTTTCGCTGTTTTGGCATGCATACTAAACGAGAAATATGCATTAATTGACGTGCACTAGGCGAAATTAGTGTATGCTTGGTTACAGGCAAGGTGCATGGTAGGTTGCAGAACTGCTTTCTGTGAGTGTATATGGGTATGTTGCGGTTTGCATTTTCTATAACTTCACTTTGAAACAAGCAGTGGTTCAATACCAGTTGTATATTTTCACATTATGTTGCATCTTCAGTGAAGACTTGCCATCATGTGGCTTAACTGCTTTATCTGAGCTTTTCAGTAAGACATGGAATCAGCGCAATTAATGGTACTGAATGATAAATTAGCTTTAATTAATAGAACTGGAAACTGTCTTCAGTAGTTTCGACTCGACCATGCAACCCCTTGCATCATTCAAGGACGAGACAACTTGCCAGAAGACGGAAACAGTGGTAAATCTTTCAAGTCGAAATTTGGCCTCTACCTTCATGATCACATGCAAAGCAAACACTTTTCGGGTGAAAGATACAAATGTCCATACTGCCCAAAGGGGTTTGTCCAAAGAAACTCCAATTTTTTCTCTTTATGCAGATCTATAGGTTTCGAGAAATATGCATTAATATTGACGTGCACTAGGCGAAATTAGTGTACGGCTGCAGGCAAGGTGCATGGTAGGTTGCATAACTGCTTTCTGTAATTGTATATAGTATATTGCGGACTTGCGGTTGCATTTTCTATGATCAATTTAAAACAAAAAGAAAAGAAAAGTAGGATTGTTTTCTGTATACTATAGTAAATATTTGTTTCAACGTAAGTTGTATACTTTCTATGCCTAACTGAATAGAAGTAGCAACATACCATACACCTCATCAACAAGATACCATACACTCGTATTAAATGTGCTCGTAACCTACCAGACACTAATTTCTCCAACGACATGTCAAAGAATACATATTTCTCGTTTAATCCTATACTGTATAAAGAGAAAAGACTGGGGATTTTTATACTGTGAATATAATTCTGATCTATGGTATAGTTTATTTGTATTTCATATTAAAATATTCAATTTAAGAGCTGCCTCTTATACAACTGATAATTATATTCTGAATATAGAACATACTTCAATCTAACATATATTGACATATGCCCTGAAGTCTTAAGCACAGAGGGAAACTATACATATGTAAGACACACGTCATTATACCGACAACTGGCTATGACTTGCGAGTAACCTACCATACACTAACTGCAACCCACCAATTCTGCCATACACGCTTGCATACAGTGAGTAAGCATGTAGGCTATATATTATGATCGGAGATGTTGTGCAAGTTGGCTTTACTTTTATAACATAACTAGTAGGCTATGTGAGCAACTATCAATCTGCTTGAAACATATACACGAGACGTGTAGTAAACTCTTACACTGTCGTGATACTCACATGCAGCTATAGCTATATAATAATCCAGGATTCCCGCTCCACTTTATACCTATACTCACATACAACTGTCCTGCTTCCATTCGGTGGGCATGCCTCGTAAATAACAAGGGAGGTAACTCGTGTTCATTCATATGCAATAAGACTTGCAATGTAATATATAGGACGAAATTTACAGTTGTACACATTATTACGTTTCGTGTGTCAAAGGTCAAAAACTGGGATATTCTAACAACGCTTTCCCCTACTTATAATGTTGTTGTTTTTCTTTCAAATGTTTTACTAATCTAGAAATATATTGTTTGTTTTGTTGTCTAATTCTGTAGTAGGGGAGACCGGGGTAGTTTGGGACACTTGTTGACATTATAACCTCTAACTCGAATATAAATCGATAAACAAACCCCCAAAGTAGTTTAAATTAGATTTTCATTATTTAGGATCAATTGTAAATGCTTAAAATATCCTGATTTGTTATTTTCTTTTCACAATTTAAGTTTAAAAACACGTACTCAAACTGGCACAACCTACCCCAGGCTGGGGCAGGTTGGGTCACCCCTGGGGCAGGTTATGCCAACTTTGGGAACATGCATTATACAACAGATAAATACACTCAAATAAGCACAACATATGTTTCAAAATAACTTGGAATGCCATTGATAAATATTTAAATCAAAACTACCAGCATAAAAATATATAATGAAGGTAAAACGAACATATTTATTGTCATCCTATAGTTTGGCACAAAGGCATGTGTATACAATTACGTTCATATGTCTTTTCCCACATAAAATGGCTCTGTTGGACTAGACTAATGTTTCTTATTAATTACTGTTTAGCCAATGTAAAATATACACGAAAACAAATGTAAAAAGAATGAAACACGTTACTAATTTACATGTCTACTGGTGCTGCAGTGGCCCGACCTGCTCCAGACTAAGTACTTTCATGTTATTGTATACTATTCGTTACAGACCAACAATTGCCAGATTCAAATGCAAGTATATTTATAAATGTTTTCAGAATTCCATATCACAAAGATTACCTTTGAAAGTAGATAGCATTTTTACATATCTAAGAAGTTAAATGTGGCAAAGACAATATTTACAATGCCAAATCAGCGGTCATCTCTAGGACATCTTGGAAACACATGCGTATCAAGTGGAACTAAAGTGTCTGTGGTAGGTCTGGTTAATCAAGAACAGTTAGTGAAGAAAAAACAAGGTTTACAGGGTAGAATTTGAGGTGGCCTAACCTGCCCCATGGCCCAACCTGCCCCGGTCTCCCCTATAGGCCTATACCTACCTCTGACAACGGTAAGTATATATATATGCCTATGCATGCACCGTTCTGACATTTATGTCAGTTTTGTTTTATATTTAGAACAAAGTAATGTTGTCATTGCCGATTAAGCACCCCTATTTCGTAGATTATCTCGGTAAATAAAAACAAACAAAAATTCATTTGACCAAAATAAAAAATAAGGAAAGAAGGAACAGGTAAAAAGGCTCGATATGCAAGTGCTGATGCTCTTCTTCACATACCCACACGTGCACATTCAGCATATTTGCCTGTGACTTCTTTCGAACGTCGCCCCTCTGCATAACATAAATACTTAGCCTAGTTAAAATAGTTGGTGATCGTTATATAAACAGTTTTTTTATTAGGCTACTGGTGCAATAGTTTTATTTATTTTTTAATTTGGTTAGGTAAAATGAAATAAGAAAATGATTATTTGTTTCATTCCATGAAGTATTTACCGAGATAATCTACGAAATAGGGGTGTCAATGCATTTCATGCCAAACTACTATAAGATGCATATTCTAACAAAATAGCCTAGTATGAATAGTTCATTTCGATGGTCTGTGTATTGGTTGAAGTTCCGACGGAGGCACACTCGGAAATGTTTTAATATACGCATTATGAAATACAATTTCCTGGTATCTGCAGAACAAAACTTAATATAGTTAGCACACTTTATCTATCTAGTGGTATGGGATACTCCCGAAAATATAGAAATGTAGGCATAGTAAAATACGGTTTCATGATATAGGCATAATAGAACAAAAAACACAATGTTATTTAGTGTTTTATGGAGGGTATGCTCCCTCACATTTCTAAATTTCGGTGATTATATAGGCCCCTAATGCGGTTTCCTGCCATGAGACTAAAGCTAACTAGTGACGGGTAAGAATCGAACTTGTTAGAACTAGCCCCGAGATTACGAAACTTTCTGAGAATTACTCCATACTAAACTCAGAATTTTGTTCATAAAACGTCATGTGACGTGATAGCCTGAGAATGCTGTGAGTCAAGGGTAATCTCGTGGCCAGTTCTATATACTAGTACAATATATATATTCATTTGATATTTCAGTAGAGGTTGTCTCCCTTGGATACTATTGCCGCGTGGTGGCAGTGTTTCTACTAGGCAAGATGGCTGAGCCTCCCAAGAACATGAATAAACGGCTATTCAAGGTACTTTAGTTAGAGTATTTTACTGTTGTTATAGGCGTCATGTAGGTAATCATGAAACTGTCATAAATCGATTTTCAATAGCTTACTTGTACATCCATTCATGGACTCTATCGCTTGTTAAATGGTATCCAAAAAATGCCGGTATCTGAACCTGTTTTCTTCCGGCCAGCCATGCTTTGTAGTGCTTGAATCGGATGTTTTAGAGCTGATTTAGTCGTGACATCACATCCACATTTATATTTGCCCAGTCACTGATGATATTGTCTATTTTGTATATATTATGTTGTAGCCGACATGTTATGTCGCTCTGCACGTCATACCTAGCAACTCTAGACTACTAACTCATCTGCCTGTTTATCTACTCAATATTTATGAATTTTAATTGATATTAGGAATACCATCGAGTTACCGGTTTTCGGGGTATTAAGGTTCGAAGCGGGCTACGCACGAACTGTTGAAGACACGAACTAAA
>JAUTBV010121562.1:0-13042 GCA_032361325.1 Lepetodrilus fucensis
TCTTTAGAGATCATGCAAAGGGACATAACTCTGTTTGCTCGAAGATTCGTGCTTAGAACAGTGATACATCTTTAGACCAGATAACTAACGCAACGTTCCCTAATTTAATATATTCTTTTATAACTAAGTGCTGGGGCATAAGTACATAACTAAATAACTTTTGGATGGATAAATCAAGCGTAATTAGTCTCATATCGAAATCTGTTCGTCCGATTATACAGGTCTATCAAATGCGATATTATGCCTTTAAATAATACAAAGTTATGGCATATTCAGTTTTGCCAAACATTTTACGTCAGTATAATAATGATATTAATGTAATCTATTATAGTGCAGTTCCAGGTAGGCTGCTCACAGGCGCTTAATAGTAACCCCCATCTAAGGAGCATTTTGTATAACTTTAGCAGTCACCTAGACATAATTGCATAATGTGTGAACATCGATATTGATCATGGTGCTACATAATTAACCCCCAAACGGATGTGTATGCTCTCAATTACTTCTCAACTCACTGGGGAGTATACATTACAACCCTATCTGTATATTGTCTTGACAACCCTACCTGTATATGGTCTGACTAATGTGAAAATAACTGCAACCAACACCACAAAGGAGAAGCCTATTTCCAGGATAAAAAGGAATACAGATGGTCACAGGCAAACATTGGTTTTCATATTTTTTAATACAGAAGACAGTATCCCTCCATGTCAAGAAATCAATACATGATATATATTGCAAGACACATGATTGTAGGTATAAACAACAGAGGTCAACACGAGGCAGTTCATTGTGAGGAGGGATACAGCGTAACAATGTCTACAATGAATATGCATCGATCATCCAGCCGAGGACAGACAATGAGGATACACTGAACATCCAGGTACAAGACAATGGTTAAACACTGAACATTAAACTACAATAATGCAATGAATACGTATCATGTGTATTTATCATCCACAGTTAGTTTGTTTACCCAATGGACAGATTAACCGTTTTCGCTGCTAAATAATCGCAGTGGCTGCACAACAGTTAATCTCTGATTGCACCCAGCAGCGAAAAGGTTGAAGTGTCCACTCGAAATTCTCCTGTATATAGTGTTGAATTGACACCCTGTTTAATATAAGCAATTCGGTGACACCCTGTTTAATATAAGCAATGGGTAAAGGAATACATTATGATGACAATGAAACCGGGATGAATAAATGTGAAAGAAATTACGACAGAGACTCCGTCCACATGAGTAGTTGCATTTCAAATTATACATAAATTTTCCTTGGTCAGGCATTTCTGTATAACAAATAATACCGGGGTATAGATAGTTGATAATACCCAGACGAAAACAAATCTGTTTGTCACTATTATGGATTACCTCCCTCACAAGTCACAAACAAGAAAGTTATGCGAACGACGATTAGCAGGGATTGTAGGCCCGAGTGTTTATAAAGAGTGCTCTTTTCCATTGGTTTCCTTCCATAAACACAAGACAAATGTGCTTCCATTTTGTGCATATAAAATGTAGGGAACCTGCACATTTGCAATAACGAGAAGGCGAAATCCGAGACTGTAACTGCCATGCCTAGGGACCCTATCAGTCTCCAAAACATAGGGGCAAGAACAGCGTCAAAGTATCCTTCAGGCTACTGTGGCCTACCGGGAAAAATCCCGATAAATCCCAGAAAATTATAAATTACAAATATGTAAAATTGTAACGTAACAAGGTTAGTCAACTATTTACTATAAAATTTACAAATGCAACAATTTTTAAAACTTTAGTTTCTTGGGCTGTTCCCACGAAAACTCTGGCCGTCCAAAATGTCCGTAGCATGCCGTCTTCTGGTAGATTGGCTGGCAAAGATTGAGCTCTCTGTAAAAGAAATACACATAGACTTTAAAACTGTTTTCCATGTTAGAATATCAATTGTTAAACTACATGATTAAAAACAGTGCGCCATGCTTTGACAATAGCAGAAAATTATGTAAACGACAATTTATGCCCTGAAATTTTGTGAAACACCAACCAAATCTGAATAAATTTTGAAAGTTGAGTAGTAACAACTGGAAATTAATGTCAACAAAGTTTAGGTGAATTCCAAGCTACAGAAACTGTTGGGCTAGTTACAGGTACTTACTTGACGATCTTGCCTGGTCTGAGATCGAAGTTGTTCTTGACAATTTCAAGCAGTTCTGCTTCAGATTTGTGTGATGTACCGTAACTGAATACTGTGATGGACAACGGTTCAGCAATGCCAATAGCGTAGGAAACCTGAAATATATATTGAATAAAATGCTGAATAAACATAAAAAAGAATGAACTGCACATTGTAAAATTGCACATGGTGAAACAGAAACAACATTTCACTCTTAATTACAGTAGACCTCGCATATAACATACTCATTGGGACCAGCTATTTTTGTTCGTTATCGTAGACGAGATCGGGACTTCAGATTCAGTACGTTATAGGCGAGTGTCCGGTTTATGCGAGGCTGTTATATTATCTACATGAGATTGACAAAATATTTAACACAGCTTTAAAAGTGTTGTTAAATTATGGCATGGATACAATGGATACAGTATCATCACAAAGACGGATGCTTCAGAATATAATTTGTCGTACCTGAACGAGAACTCGCTTGCAGAGGCCCGCCTTGACGAGAGACTTGGCAACCCATCGGCAGGCATATGCGGCAGATCTGTCAACCTTGGAGAAATCTTTACCCGAGAATGCACCTCCTCCGTGCGCACCCCATCCACCGTACGTGTCGACAATGATTTTGCGCCCAGTTAAACCAGCATCACCCTGTAGAAAACACAGCACAATCAATTACCAAAATTGAATTTGTAAGACGCAATAAAAAGAAATATGTAAAAACAGCAAATATTGCACTACTAGTAAGGAAAGCTTCGATATAAATAATCAGCTACAAATAAAAAAAAATACTACTACACAAGCTATACTGCTGCGAGAAAATAATAATAGAACACTTCAGTTCTATATACTGTGTACCGCATTATACGACCTTTCTGTCACCGATTTTTGCAATCTTCAAATCTAATACAGCTAATCTTGGGAAGCAGACCTAGCAAGTTGTAACTAGATCATTATCAGATTCGCACCTGTGGACCTCCTATGATAAATCTGCCTGAGGGCTGCAGGTGGAAGACTGTCCTGCTGTCCACCAGTTTGTTAGGCAGGACTCGGTCCACAACCTTCTCCCTCAACTCCTTGCGAAGTCGCTCCAGCGTGACGGTCTCATCGTGTTGGACGGATATCACCACAGTGTGAATTCGGAGGGGAACAGCAGCACCTTTGACGTATTTGTACGAGATAGTCACCTGGAAAAGAAATTTAACAAAATAATTAATCACAAAATATATTGAAGCAATTGTATGAAGTGACAATTGTTTTAAAGTTTATCTGAAGGGGCATCCACTACATTCCCCAATATATGGATAAATAGATAATTAAATAAAAACACCTATGTACATTAACTCTCTCCATACTGAAGCCAACCGAAGTTGTCCTAATCCAGCTGGGACAGGGTTAAAACGTTTTTATAGTACGATAGTACGTCTACCAAAGTACAACGTAGCATATTGCCAACACCCAACATGTAGATACACTGAATACAGTACCTAATTTGAAGATATGCTGTATACATTCCCAGGCTATGGGTACAGGTGAGCCGTCTTACCTGTGTTTTTGTGTCTGGACGTGCCCATGCCATTTCCCCTGATCTGCGAAGCTGAGCAATACGTGCATTGAGTTGATGGGACAGAACTACAGTGAGTGGCATACATTCTTCAGACTCGTCGGTGGCGTATCCGAACATCAAACCCTGAAAGAAAATATGTACATAAATGTAATTTATAAGAATGTGAAAGAAAGAAAAAGTCACAAGCCGATGAATCGAATCTATGCTGCTAAATACACACAAGCAACTGGAAAATGTACAGCAAACTAGTTGGAATTTTTTTCCACAGCAAGTTTTTTAAAGAAAAAATAAATCCTTTACAAAATGAGACAATACAAAAACTGATACAATAAACCAACAATAATGATTTAAATACATAAACGTTTGAAAAATAAATAGTACATTTATTAGTACAATTATTCAATTTAAATCGCTGCAGGAATCTTTCATTGTCTACAGCATTGAATCGGAAGACAACGGATTGATAAATTGGTGGCTGCAGTAGGCTGCAGTGGTACCGTACTAGTACAGTACTAACCTGATCTCCAGCACCAATATCCTCATCGTTCCGGTCTACATGCACACCCTGTGCAATGTCGGGACTCTGCTCTTCCAAGGCGATCAATACATTACAGGTCTTGTAGTCAAATCCTGGAACGTACAAACGATGGATTAGATTCAACATCTTTATGGAGACAACTGGAGGTGTGTACAGAAATATAAAATAATGAGGAATCTAAGGCATGATGTATACAGGAAGAAAAATAGAAATAAAATAAAGTACACAGATATATCTGAAGACAATTTAGTATGATTTGGCTGAATATAGTGCTTCACTCCAATACGTCATCCATTCATGACAGAAAGACTAGAACAGTCTTTAATTTGATTTAATAAGAGTTAATCAGATGAAAATCAGGTCAGTTCACCCTGAAGCACAAAAACCTATATTTGACCACTCCTTTGTCAAGCAGGTGTCCAGAAAGATGTGTTATAGGAGTCAAATTTGTCAAGTCAGTAACACCACCAATCCAGGGAAAAGGTGTGTCTATGATAGATCCAGAAGTTGCTAGGACAAAGTGGCATGGCAACAAACCTTTTGAAGAATCATCATATCCAATCTGTTTAATTGTGTCTCTGATAACTTTCTGGTAGTCGACGTGAGCTTTGGAGGTTATCTCCCCTGCCACCAGGATCATGCCAGTTTTGGCAATGGTCTCGCAGGCAACCTTGGCATGGGGATCTTGCTTTAGGTGGGCGTCCAAAATAGCATCAGATACCTGGTCACAGATCTTATCTGAAAAACAAAAGTATAGTGTTCATCTTGTCTAAACAAACATGCAAATTAGTAATTACAGTAGACTTTGCATATAACGTACGCACTGGGACCGGCTATTTTGGTCCGTTATACGCATATGCTGTAATTAGCGTTAGACGGAACCAGTACTTCAGATTCATTACGTTTTAGGCGAGTGTCCGGTTTATCAGAGGCCGGTGTATGCGAGGCCTACTGCATCTACCATTCAAAGTCACAAATAAATTAATGTTCAACACAAGACTTTTTTTTTAATAGCAGTAGGAAACAAAAATTGACAACTGCATGACATAGGAAGATCTGCAGAAGCCCCAATGTACCACCATATATTATGGGAAGTGACCCAGCTGACAGTAATAATATGTATGTAACTGCAATACCATTAATGATACAAGATATGTCAGTCACAGCTGGGATAACTCTTCGAGTGAACTGTCAGCTCTACGAAAATTTGGAGGGCCTAATTTTATCCACCAGCATACTAGTTTAGGCATGTATAGATTGAAAAAAAAAGACATGGATGTGAATTTAGCCGGACTTCATGTTAAACTTTCACCATCTCAGGTATGCTTGCTTATCCACCCCTGATGTCGAGATACAGCTCGAGTTGGATTTGTAACTGGACATTGCAACAATGACACCAACCAAGTTATTACAACATTTACCATACAATTGCCAAGAGTGTGGAGAACATGCATGGTATACACATCTCTATTATTTGTAGGACAGACACTAAATGCAATATTGACAATGTATATGTATACATCATGTGTATAATACCGGCAACAGTCCCAGGGATGACCAAGATGTCAATATGCCATGACAAGACTTAATTAAACCTATAAACATTAAAATTGCAGTGTTGCTTGCAGTGCATACACAATTAAGAATTATATTTAACATGTGGAAATGAAGCCACTTTTTTCCCCACTCAATAATGGCTTGCATGCATGTGTGCTGCTTGTACTAGTCTGGATTATGTACTAGTCTGGATTAATACCAGTTTTAATAGTGCTAGCTCACTTGGAATATCATACCACATGGATACTCTGCTCAGAGTCGGAAATAGTCCAGATTCAGAGCTGACCCATTCTTGCTTTACTCCAATGCAGAGCGCCAAGCAGGGATATTTTTTGGCTACACATGCAACTGAATCGTCGTTTATGCAGACTCTGAAAATATGTAATTGGATGTGTGGCCAAATCTGCCTAAATCAGTAAATGGATCATACAAGTCTGCCCAGGTTCAAAAATCAAATTTTGTACCCGCCGACAATTTGGTGCTCAACAACCAAATGTTGTCCCAGCTTCATTTGTAGCTATTATCCAGATCTGACGATACAGTCTGGATATACCAAGCAGTCGATCACAATGACCAAGTTCAGATAACTCTTGTTCTGATTTGCATGGTGCATGTGGATTTGCATGGTGCATGTGGACATGCACACGCATGCAGTTAACGACAAGTTTAATCACAACAGCTACACACAGTTGCAGGTGCGACCATGTACAATCTTGCTCATTGCGAATCAGGGATTCTGAGTCTGCGACCATTCAGTTGTATGTGTCACAATACAGTTTCGCCATCAATGACAATTTTAGTTGCATGTGTAGCGCAGTGAGTGAGTAAGTATAGTTTAATGTCACTGCAGGAATCTTTCACCCATTTGCGACAAACTTTGCTAGTGGAACATTAAATTATCCAAGAACACTTGTCAATTGTGCATGATGATGGCAAGTGCAGAGATACGACATGTGCACAAATGCAAAGAGTTTGATCGAATTAGATGGACCAGCTAGCATTGGGATCTATCACTTTCTAAATCAGTTACTCGGGTATTAGCATTGACCATCTTAACAGACTAATATCTGGATTCAGTCATCACAGAAATCCAGAAGAATTTAGGGATGAATACTAGGCTATCAGCAGACGATTAATAATGTTTACGAGATCTATAAACATTTCAACTGTATTATCACAACATGTCAATTCATAAAGTTTCACAACATTGTATACTGCAGAGTATCTAAGCGGAAGCAAAGATACAAGTGACAAGCGAAAGGCCATGTGCTTTCATTGGCAAAACAATCGAAATTTATACCTGGGTGTCCCTCCCCTACTGACTCTGACGTGAAGAGGAATGCTCCAATGTCGTCCTGACTGCACTCCTCTGCATAATGATGATTTATATCTTTGTAATGATCGCCATTCATTTTGACGTTTTAGGTTGTATACTTTTCTCCCGTAATACTGGGTGGAAAAGAGGACGATAGAAAGCTTGCATCGTCATTTATAGAACATAACAGTACAACGTGATGACATACTTGGTAATGATTGGTATAAATTTGCAATGGCTGACTTTAGACTCGCCTTCAGTAGGTGAGACTGCATTACAAGACGTTTACATCTTATTTATGCAAATGGACGACATAACAAATGCATTAGAAATATTCATATTGTTAAGTAATGAAATAGGCTAGTATTCTTCCAATAAATGGCAGTTGTAAATCACGCATAGTGCAACAAAATTAATACGCACCTGTGGTCATTGAACGTGGTTGGACAAGTCCATTATAGAAATTGTAAACAACAGTACATTCGACATGGAACTGTGTAAGAACTGTTCTTTTTCACACATATTGCTAAGTCTAGGTCTTACACTCGTTATTTATTCACCTCCTGTAGTTAAGTGTCTTACTAGAAACTGTTTATGGCAGTGTATATCCGCCTAAATGTCTTGTAAGTGGTACACATTAGTTCATATCGGCTGTTCATCACGGCGGTTCATCACACCAATTTATGAACAGCTGATGAAATTCCTCACTCAGCCACTGGCATGTTCTCGAGTTGAATTTCCACTGGAAACATTACACGCCAAAATTCTATATTTTATTATTATTATGACATAGCATGACAACATAATCCATAGGTTTGTTCTGATTTCTCGGGTGTAGAGATTACAACGTTGACAATGTTATTAATTGTTGTAGTAATCTTGCAGTTAAATAAATGAAATGTTAAGAGCTAAAATGCAACACTATAAATTGATGTATTATGTAATTGCCTTGTAGTCCATCTATCGCAGCATATGAATTTACCACTTAGCAGAAGCTATATTAGTATTATGGAGACGAAGCAACCGTCTGTATTAAAAATCAATGTAATAACGAGCGACGAAGGAGCTCGCCCTTAAAGCTAGGAAATGACCCCATTGTTATCTAGACATACCATACTAACAAGGAATTTTGTTTGACCCTCCGGTAAGCTGCATTCTGGGATAGACTGGAGGCTGACACTTTTCAGGGGTGTAAACAGAGTTGTCTGCCCGAGTTGTGTGCCACGCTTTTGCCAGGGAACCAGTATGTGTCACGTGACAGTGTCTATGACGTCGCAGAGCGACGTCTACATCACACTACCTATCATGTCCACAGTACCTAGGACGTCACAGTACCAATGACGAGGCTTCCCTTCAGTGCATGCATTCACATTTCCTGATTTGGCCATGTCGCTACAACACTGATTTAAGCCATTTTTAATGCTACAGAACATTTGTACACTGCATTTGTCTCAAATAAGTAAAATAAAGGGAAATCTCTCCTTCGAATTTTGAAATTATGCTCAGTTAGTTTATAATAAGCAAAACAAAAAGTCCTATGTGACGTCAACAATCTACATGACGTCATTGAGCCTTCAATGAATGAATGAATAATTAACGTTTTACATCGCAGCGTGAATTTACCCATAGGCAACGACAACACGACTTTGAGTAGGCCTACATATTTACAAGTAAGCAATGGTAAAGGTGCACTCTCACTGTGCGATTTGTTGTACAACTTGTAACATGCAACATCCTACTATTATAATTGTAGTAAATGATTTTTGAGTAAATGAAATCGAATCCTAGATCTATGATCTTTCTATTCGTCTTGTGTGATAAGTTGAAGATGTAAACACACTATAAGGTAGGTATATATACATTATAGTGTACATACATTTATATCTGCTATATATATGTCTTTCAAAATAATGTTTCCATCGTAAAAATATATTGGGCTAGCAGCTATATCAATTCAATACTTCTGATAGGTTCCCCAGTCACAGAAATAAAACACATAGGAAGTGGAAAACAAACGTACATTAATTTATAACAAGGGGATTGTTGTTCAATATTTAAAATAATTACTGGTCATTGGAAAGGTTGTGTATCCAGGTGACAGTTAATTGGCACTACTATAAAAATATACGTGGTCAGACTTCTTTAGTCTTGGGCGGAAGGCTTTCACAAAAGTGCTATATCTAGTCTGTACAGTATCTAGTCTGCTGTACGTAATTCTAGCAGTGTTCGAAATTACCGCTGGCCCGTAGGCCACCATCCTCGACAATACAAGCCATTATGACTACACTAACCTCCGTCAAATACCCTGTGATCACTGTCTATATAGAACTCTGTTTTCGACTACGGTTAGCCTGTTTGAATATTTTAATGCATTATATAAGCAACCAATCAGAGACTAGACACGCAAGATAGGCAGAGATAACTCTGAAAAACTCTCTGCCTATCTCGCGTGTATCACTACAAGAGCTCACTTAAGCCTCACGCACCAGTCACATGTATAGTCTCTGATTGGTTGCTTATAATGGCCTGTGTTTTCGAGGAACCATGTATTAGCACAACTTTGTTTCCAATATATCGCAATATAAAAATTAGGCCAATACACAGCCCTACGTCTACGCCAGCTGATTTTTCAACAGGGCCAGTAGAAATAAAAAGTTACTGGCCCGGTTGGCCAGTGGCCATAACACTTTCATGTCGAACACTGAATTCTAGAGTCAAGAGTTTCCAAGGCTTTGCCTTATTTCATATTATTGCCTTACATTGCACCTGTAATAATATGGTTATACGTTTATTCAATGTTATCCCATGAACAGCTCTGCTCATGCATGACAAGCTGTGGTCTGTTGCCCCTGGATCCTGTGGTGTTTCAGCTGCAAACACAATTTCTTATTCTCATCCATGTATAAACATGATAAACAGAATTTTAATTAACCCTCGCACTGCTGGATTAGCCTTAGGCACAGGCACTGCTTTTTAAGGCAGCTCCGATTGCATGGAGAGGGTTAATGGTGAAAAAATCTTCATTTTATGGATGTCCCAAGTTTGAACCTGTCCCAGAGCCTGATACAGTATCAATGTTTGCGACGGTTACTTTAAAGGGTATCTAAAACCAAATGAAACCAGGTACTAGATGCAGCAAAGTTATCTACGTAACTGGAGATTTTGACCACCCACCTACTTACTATAGATTATCTTAAGCTGCTGAGACAACCCTTCATGATGTGTAATATCAAAGTGGTCTGATGATAAGAATCCATGTCTTACTAGGTTACACTAGCTTGAGAGACCAGTTACACTATTACATTAGACATGCACGCTACAGTGAGAGTCTCTCATCTGGTTAGATTGTTCAATTTTATTATATGTTTCATGGACATGTTGAATGAACATTGGTGAACTTGACCCAATAATATAAGATCTAACTTTATACCTATTCCAATTTGTCCTGTCATTCTTGGTAAAAACATTGATGTCATGAGTAGACATGGTAAATATGCTGAGTCATGATTCACGCACAGTGCACACTATACAGGTACTCAGATTGGCTAATTATATTTTTGTGTATTCATTTAAACCCCCATTACACTGTATACCACTGTATACTGTATACCTAGGTTCTCTTAGTAACTCTCCACCGCGACGTAAAACATTAATTCAATCTTAGTAACTCTCACATTACTGTAACTCCAAAACTCTTGGCTATACAGTATACTACACTGTGATTTAAGTTCAGAGTTGAAGCTACTTGACAATAATATTATGCTGTATCATACCTGAGGGTGCTGGATAATATTAATTCCACCATTAGGTATCCTTTATTAACCCTCTTCATGCTGGGAGGGGGGGGGGGGCTGTATACTTTCTGTGTACAGATTTTGCCGGTTAATCCAGAGACTGAGTAAGTGAATGAGTTATGGAGCCAAATGTGTGAGTTATGGAACTAACTATTCTACAATCATTGTGGCTACTTTCTGCTGATATTTGTCTTTGATGTTTGCCGATTCCTGCAGATCCTGGTCTGGTCTTTCGATGGGCGATCCAGGGACTAATGGTCCTAGCAGCCATCACATTTGTTATACAGTGGATCATTCCAAGGTGGCGGAAATACTTCCGTTTTCAGCAAATAACTAGCAATGTGTCACCAGGTAAAATATTTGAGAATTTAGTATTATTTTTAATGAATTTTCATTCGATTCAACAACTGAATTAAGAGCTATCATAAACACACAAAAGTTATAAGAAAAATATCCAAGAATATTCTGTCATAAGCAGTGTTCGAAATAGAGCCCGTCTGCACGCATGCTACAGGTTATTTTCAGCGAGGACGGGTAACGTTTTATCCTTGCACGCCCACATGTTGTGTTACTTTTTGTTTGTTTTTCAAGATGTATATCATCGATCACTGGCCAACATGTATGAGAACTGGTAACTTCTCAGACTTACCAGTCCTCATGTCTGGCAGTGAAATTGCTGGAGTTTTATACACTGTATGTTTCTAATAAAGCCTATTGCTGGAGGGTATTCCATCACCACAATAGTCTATACCCGAGGTGTCCTAATATGATAGGCAGCAGGGATAATTTATTGGTTGTATATCTTTCGTATAAACACTGATTGTTAAAAAGGGTTCACACTAGTATTTTATTTTCATTGTTTCATGTCTATTTTCTTCAAGTTTTGAGGAATCGCACCTAATTTAAATGTGAGTGCAGATTCGCTCTATGTTTTAGTAGAGAATTTGGTCACACATGAATGATCTTATAAATGTTCGGCAGTAATTGAAATCTATCTTCAATATTTGTCTTGATTTATGTACAATTTTGTACTTTGTGTCCTAGTGTGTTACATTGTAGTTGTTCTTGAATAATGCATAATGTACAATATCCTATGAAAAGCATGCACAGAACAGTGTTATTAATTTCATCTTTTTCCCATGAACTACAGTATTGTCACATAACCATGGTTTAGCCAATCATTAGTCACAAAATCGTTTGAAGTCAAAAGTAAGAAAATTACTCAGAGGCTCTGGGATTTTGTAAGAAATAACAAAGTGGGTTGTGCCACAACAGAAGAGAGATGGTGGCTGTCCTGGGCCAGGGTGACATTAAAAAATTATAGTTAAAAAGATGACAGTTAAATGGATTTGCCAATGTCTCTGGTGAAGAAGATATAATTAATTAGCCATTATGAGCTAAATACATGCCCTCAAAATACAAAAGCTGACCAAAAAGAAAATCATGATTATTTTTCATTAATGAATTATGAATATTGATGCGAAATATTGTCTTGAGGTATTGTTACTAAGCTTTGTCTGTGATTGCAATTTCAATATGTCTTGCTGTGGTACTTATTTTCAAGGAATTTGGGGTAGGGTGGGGCAGAATTGGGTGTGTGGGGTGTGAAGGACGGAGTGGTACAGGGATGGGACAGAATTGGGGGTGTGAAAGAAGGATTTCGAATTCAAGAGGGTTTGATGTCTATTAACAAGCAAGATAGAGAAATTTGAGAAATTTCAAAATGTATACAAAATATCTTGGGGAAATTATGAATCATTGTCCTGAGAAAGAAAAAAATGTGTATGTTCTATGCAAACCACCATACTGCCTATAACTCAATTGTGTGATTGGCTATTTGCTAATTTATGACCAACACGTACTTGATATATTTATCAAAAACACAAATTAAGAGCTGGCAGATATTTTATGGGGAAGTTTTCTACCAACTCTTGTAATGGTTTGAGAAATGTGTCATTCTTTCAGTGTGTCTGCATTTGTTGAAGTGTGGATATTCTTTGTTGTGAAAATATATACTGGTTACGGGCCTATTATCGCCTAAATTATTACGTTTTCCTGGATATTTTTCTTAATATGTACATCAACTTCATTATACTTACTATGGCACATGTATAGCTATAGTGT
>JAUTBV010121573.1:0-13041 GCA_032361325.1 Lepetodrilus fucensis
TTATGTGGAATAATTAGAATAACCCACTCGATACGAGTGATTACGGAAAATATGTCCCTCGTGAAATTAATGTTCAACACATCAATTTGATTGTTCATGTACATCAAAAATACAAGTTGTTGCTACAAACCACACCGTGAGAGTCCGCCTCTAACTGTATTAAATTATCTGACTAGTGAAATATCACTTTTCTGCGAGTTACACTAATTTTACTATTCTTGGCTGAAAATGTGTTTACAATAGACAAATGATGTAACAATCGCATGTGATTAATTTTGTTACTTGTTCAAACTTAAAGAGACTGGATAAACACTAGCACAAATTGTTGTAATTAAAACAAGTTTGAATTTATATATTCTTTGATCATATTAACGTCGTGGTTTTTTAAAATCCAAGGGCATACAACTCCAAGGCAATAGTATGCTTGTGAATGAACCATGTGGTATCTTTCGTCCGTGAGTGTAAATTGTTGTTACGAAGAAGGATGACATTTTGTGTCATATCCAATGTCTGATTTGTACAGTGATCTCACGACATGTATCTTAATTTATTTATTTATTTTTCTCCAATCTTATATACTTCTTTTTATTTTTAATTTATTTTATTTAAATATTTTCTTTTTAAATTATTTTTATTTTTATACCCAAATATTTTATTTTCCCAAAATTGAGAATGTTATATATCAAGAGAGTATGATAAGACATTAATGTCTTATTATTCCAAGAATAGACCAGTCTATAGTCGATATATGTTTTCATTAAAAAGTCCATCATGCAAGTGTGTTTGACATTCATCATATCAAACTTAAGGTTTGCAGTGGCCATAATGAAATTGAAATGTGTGAAATCACTTTAATTCTAAAATCTTTCATCTTCATGGTTCTTGAAATCAGTTAGCTAATACTGGAATCAAACATATTAAAGGCATACCATCATAAGATATAAAATACAAAAATAAAATAAAATAAAATATGAAAATATTAAAAACCAGTGGGACCTGCAGAAAATGTAGTTTGTTACCTAATATGGTTGTGTAGACAATCAAATGGGCTCCCTTTCCGGTAATATATGTTTGACCCTGAAATATGTCTCAACAATCCATGATTGTATGCCTTTAATACCCTACTTTTCAATGGGGATATGATTCAAATTTTTTTTTTTTCATAGTTGAAAATTCTTTGTGACATTTAGTAAATCATACATGCACTCTGCATTTGGGGAATTTTCTATTGACAAACGTAGCATAATGTTGCGAGTTCGACTCGACCTCAGGAAGCCCGCAGTACTGTTTACGGAAATGACGTCTACAATGACAGCATGCGACGTCACTCTCGCAGGGTAGTTGTCGGCATTGTTCTGCCACAAAAGCTGGTGCTCGCACGTTTACTACGACTCTGATGCTCTACAAGTGTTGCAGGTTTCCTCCTACCATGATTAATTTCTTTGTTATTTTTGTTTTAAACAGCTTTTCTAATCAAGAGTATCTTAGCTTACTAGTACTATGTTCTAAGCAACTATTTGTTCCATCGCTGGGTGTTACCGGTTAGTCTCACATTCTGATTCATTGTTGCATTCACTGCACTTTACCATGATATCTAAGTGAATTTCTGTCATCTAGATATCCATGTGGATTTCTGTCATCTAGATATCTATGTGGACTTCTGTCATCTACACCGTAATTACCTTGATAATTTGAATGGAGGAATAATTAAATTTGTAGCCGTTTGAATTACATATTAGAAAATTACGAAAATTGAAAATGATTAGTGTCTGTATTATTACAGACAACCAAGACCACCAAAGTAACACAAATATGGTTGTCTTCGAAATGGTGAATAAATTAAAGATTTAATAAAACCACATTTAAAAAATTCTTTTGAAAAAATGTAATGTGTTTGAATAACTAGAAAAATGCAATTTGAAAAAATTATGATGATCATATTTTAATGGTCGGCATTTTATTTTGTTGGTCAATTAATTAAAGTGTTTGCACTTTTGGAGGGTACAAATTATTTGGGTAATTATAAGGAATTGTAAATTCATTGATATCGCAACAGCCGAGCAAACCTTGTGGGACTTTGTTGAGATTTGCTTATCACGTGTGTCTGCTCCTCAGGGACCTGGCGGCGAGGCATTGCTAGGCGACGGCCAATCACCGTCCCAGCACCAGCAGCTGCGTGAGATCCTGGCCAAGCAGATCATGCGGAAACAGCAGGAGGACTCGGACAAGGGCAAGGGGCCGCAGTGGCCGCCACATGATGGAGTTCTGCAGAGCATTCCCGGAACACCGCCGGGTGAGTTGTGACCTTGACCTTTTACTTATCTTCCTCACAAATGCTTGAAAGATCCACGCAGCGACGTTAGAACTCCATAATCATGCACTCACTGACTTTTGTCATTGCAAATGGGTGAAAGATTCCCCCCAGTGATGTTAAACTCCGTAATCAGACACCAACTCTTTTTTTTCCTTAGCTCTCTCCTGGCCCCGAGATTACGAAATGTTTTTGAGTGCGGAATCTTCCTCATTGAATAGTCTCCATGTATAATTTGAGCTTGAGTATGAAATTGAACCTCGGAATGTTTTATTATCTCGGGTCCTGGTTAAAAAGATTAATGCTGCGACGTAAAGCACTAATTCAATAATAAATCTAGCTTTTTGAAGCAACCCGAGAGCACTAAAGGGCAGTGTGCTGTGCCTGATCTAGCAAGGAGAAGGTTAACATTAACTTTCACAGGGATCAAAATTAACACTAGTCCTCTATCCCGGGCCATTTCACCCAATGCTAAAGGTATCCTAAGGACTAGTAGAAATTCATAGCATTTGTTATTTGTATCACTATTCGGGCCGGTAAGAGTTTCTATCGCAGCTTTCATCGGACTGTAAATGCCCTGTAGATCCTGATTACTTCAGCAGGGAAGTTTTGTAGTCACTGATTTTGAAAGTATTTTTTTAAACTAAATTTGAGATGTCAAGGACTTTGCCAACTTAATGATCAATCAAATAACGAAAACTTTCTGCCTCTCTCAGGGATGTCCCCCCAGTTTGGACTGGACGGTGTGCCCCGCCCCCCTCCAGGGTTCTCAGAGCAGCAGCCGGGGGTCCACTCAGACAGACTGTCCGCGCTACGTCAGAGGATGGTCCGACCCCCAAACCCAGGACAGTTCTCTTCCGGTGAGAAGTCCCATATGTCATTTAGAAATCCCTTAAAAATCCAATATGTCCTAGAAATAGCATAGAAATCTACTTATGATGTGAGAAAACATTTTTAATGTTGCTTGTGATAATTGCTGCTCCTACTTTCCATCGATGTCTGATGTTTAGCCGGACTATTACATAATCCGAGACATAATCAGTTTGGGGTAGGAAAGAGCAACAGCTTGATTGTCTTAAGCAAGTTGTATTACAAATTTACCGTTGCATGATATTCTTCAGAAGCCGAGGCATTCGCTGCACGAGGTCAGTTCGACATGCGCCCAGGGTTTCCTGGTCCAATGCGACAGCCCCGCCCCACGGGCCCCGGAATGCCCCACCACCAGACGTTCCCTCCGGACCCGAGCCAGGGCCCAAGGATTACCTCCCCTGGGCACGGACAGTTTCCTAGTATGCCGGGACAGACTCATGTGAGTACCTCCCGTCAATTTTGCAATTTATTTTAATTGTTTAATTTAATTACTGTATTGAAAAAGAATTGAATTTTTATTTAAAACATTTAATTAATATTATTTTCAATATCTTGTATCCCCAGGAGAGCCGCGTGCAGCTTATGCAAGCTGTCCAAGCTCGTCTTGCCGCCCAGGGACAGTCACTGTCCCACCCTCCGATGTCTGCGGCGGGGGCCAGTCCCGGCCAGCCATACCCCCCGGTGTCGTCCACGTCGCAGGACGTGCCATCGATGCCGCTGCAGCACCCGCCCCGCGATGGCAGCCACTTCCCCGGACAGGACCCCAAGGCGGCGCAGATGTTGCCTGCATTCCAGCGTCCGCGGCCGCAGCAGCCCGGACATCCGCAGTCCGAGGAGGATCTGTTCATGGGCACGCCGCTGACGTCCGCACGCGATCCCATGATCTCCGAGAACATCATGAAGACGGTTGAAGCTGCGGGACTGGCGACGCAGAGTGATCTCCACTTGGCTGACATTGATCTGAAGGCATCCAAACATTCTATGTCATCTGAGGACGAGAAGCCGGACGATTTTGATTTACTGAGTAAGCTTTTCTTTATCATAATTTGTCTTGTATGGGTAAAAGGGTTGCATGGTGATGTAAAACAATAATTCTCAAACTTTACCCTAATGGTCGTGTATGGGTGAAAGATTCCCGCTATGATGTAAAATAATATCACTAATACTATCACGGTCACATGTGTATGGGTGAATTATTCCCACTGCAATGTAAAACAATAACATTCACACACAAGCAGATTATCTAAAAGCTTTGCTTGATGCATGAACTATATCTTCTTCTCAGGTGCAGATGGAACGTTTGACATTCTAAAGTTCGCTGACCCCGAACTTGGATCGGATGAAGACAAATTCCTGGACGAAACACTGGACTTCATTGAAGGCAAAGCCGACGTGTCGAAAACCGACGAAAGCAAGGCTGATGTGCCAAAACCCGAGCAAAGCAAAGACGGCGGCCGAAGCTCTACGCTGACGAAAGACGGCACAGAGGAGAAGACACCGCCAGGATCTGACGACGCTGCCAAGGACGACGACGAGAAGTCTAAGGCATCTCCGCGCACAGACTTCCAGGCCAAGTTCCTAGAGTTCAATCAGAAGCGAGAGGAACAGCTGGCTATTGACGCGGCTCGTCTGGCTAAAGACAGCAAGAAGGACGACCGGCAGAAGGGCTCCGGAGCCAAAGACCCCAAGCACAGCTTGCCGGGAGTCAGCCACATTGCGGCACTGCTGCAGGGAACCGAGCCAATCGGAACTCGGCTGGAGAAGAGCGAGATCGAGAAGCGGCTACAGGCAGGTGTCAAGCTGTCGGAGGCCGGCAAGCCACAGACCGATCCCCTGGGACTGGCTCCCAGACCCGGGTTTGGACCCGGAATGTCTCCGTTGCAGCACGGGATGAGCCCCCACCACGGACAGCACACACCGGTTCATATGTCTCCGTCCGGGAGTATTGGAGTGCCCGGACAGGCTCCTGGAACTCCGGGACAGCCGTCGCCAAATATCATCCCCTCACCTCGGAGTGGACAGCCGTCGCCCAGGACCCCCAACATGCACAGCCCTTTCAGTGGCATCCCCGGGGGCTCGGTCCACTCCCCTCACAGTCAGCCCCAGACTCCTGGAGCCTCACAGTTGTCTCCCTTCTCCACGTCGGTCCAGTCGCCGTTCAGCCCTCCGGTGTCATCTCAGTCACCGTTTGGGTCCGGGATGGTCTCTGGGCCTCAGTCCCCCTACCAACAGGTCTCAGGCCCACGACCCGGGCAGCCAGGGTTTCCTCAGGGTATGATGACCCCGACGTCTCAAGGACCTCCTTTCCCCATGCATCAGTCCCCGCGTGCGACCATCACCCCGACGAACCAGTACACACAGGGGACATACGGACAGCAGCTGAACAGCACTCCCATCAGAGGCGGGACCCTGACTCCTACCCCTAGCAGCATCCTGTACGGGCAGTCCGTCGCCTCGCAACACGGGATCCGCAACCCTGGACCTGGACCCAGGCCGCCTTTCCCGGGTCAGCCCGGAGACGAGGGACCGATGGATCCGAACCGAGTTGGGATGGTGCAGCTGGAAGGAGGGGTGACTGCAGGACAGGCAGTCAGCTCCATCGCCATGCAGCTACAAGGAGACCCCGCAGCCGAGCTGGCCAAGCTACTGAGCCCAGGTGGGGGAGGACCGTCGCCGATGTCCGTACCGATGGGACTGGAGAGACCGGGACTGCCGCCGCAGTCCGCACATCCCAACCTCCAGCAACAGCTAGCTCACGGACACCTGGGATTCGGACCGCGTGGTATGCCGCCAGGATTCCCCGGTCATCCCCGAATCATGCACCCAGGGATGAGACCGCAGATGCCGGGATTTCCCGGACCCGGTGGACCTGGCGGACCTGGAATGATCAGACCCCGACAGATGACTCATCCGCAGCCCAAAGAACAAACAACTCTGTTGGACGAACTACTAGAGCAAGTGAGTGGAGATCTGAATAAATGTAACCTGTCACAGATGCATTATGTTACAGGTACAATATACAGTAGTAAATAGTGGAACCTAAATTGATTGAATATACAGACATAATGTTCGTCGAGTACATCTGACATGTTTATATACTCAACAAAATTAATTACCCGTCGCAGGAGAAGCAGGAGCAGAAGAGACAGGCGGAGCAGCAAGCCCTGGTTCACCGCCGTGAGATGGGAGGAAAACCTGAAGCAATGATCCCACCGGGTCTCAGACTACCAGGTCAGTGTCGTCATTTCTCAGGGGTCAGGGGTCAAAAGTTGCTATAAACATTTCCTATTTAATTCAAAGTTTCTTAACCCTCTCCGTGCTGAAAGCGACTTAAGTTGCCTGATCACATGCAGAAATAGAACACTGATTTTATTCAGCAGCGAGACCAATTGAGACCAATTAAAATAGTAATTCATACGTTATTTCTGACAGAAATAATAATGCGCACAGAATTAATAATGCATTCCTTATTTCTCACATAATTCATAAAGGAACAAATTAATAATGCGTTTGTTATTCGTCGCAGAATTAATAATGTGTTCTTTATTTCTCACAGGACCACATCTCAAGCTGGGCCCAAGAATGGAACATCCAAGGTGAGTACCCATAAACCCAACCCACAATACAAATAGTTTAGCAAAATATGTGTGAACCAGAGAGTTAAATATCTGTGTCCTAAAGACCTAAAACAAAGTTGCTCTTTAACAGATGAGTTGGAGAATCATGTAACTATGGCCCAAGTATTACATTGTATTTTACTATTGTGGCTTAAATTCCATGTCGCGTTTAATAACTAGGTATATATTTCTTGGACTTAAAACAAACTTCCCATTTCACAGACTATCTGGGCCAGAAGGACCATGGCCAGGCCCCCACACCAGCCCTGGGGACGTTCCCGGAAGTCCGCAGTTTCCCGGGTTCGGACCCAGACCCCAGGGTCAGCTGAGTCCTCGGACACCGTCTCCGTTCCAGGCCACATCTCCCGGGATGCAGCCTCCGCCACGGATGCCACCCCTGGCGATGATCCCACCACCCCCACAGCCGGTCATACCACCACCCCCTGGTATGTGTAGTGAAATAATCCCACAACTCAAAATTCACTCACTCACTGGTCGTGGTTCTGTAGATGTACTTCACTGCGTGGTAGGGGTAGATGGTTTTGTAACGCAATGGTAGAACACTTAGATTTCAGAGCTGAAGGCCCTGGGTTCAAAGCGCATCCCATCCCATCAGCCCGACATCAATGTTCGCGAAAGTTACCTTTCTGACACGATATTGATAGGATGCACGGTCTGTAGAGTGGCAATACAGCTATCATCCTTGGTCTGTCAGTACCAGCTGTTGCTCACAGGTTTACTGCAACATTCAGCACTACAGATGCCTGCCCTAAACTGTACAAGTGAAGGAATCTTCACAGCAGCTCTAAACCACATAACAATACAAAAAACAATACCACAAAAAGAAGATGAAGTATTACCGCAGTGACATAGTATTATATCAATAAATTAATCACTCGATACTATGATGATAACAAGATGGGCAGTCTATGTTGTCAAAATATTTTCCATAATGAATGTTCGTCGCAAATGAGTGAAATATTCTTACAGCGACTTCAAACTCCAAAATGACTCATTCAACATGTTGCATACTCACACCGCCCTGACTGTTTTCCAGACATAAAGCATTAAATTAATAAATCAATCACTTGGCACTTCGATCATGACAAGATGGGCTGTCTATTCTGTCAAGATATTCTCCATATGAATGTTGCGTAATTACACCGCCCGGACCATGTTTTCCAGGCGAGGCCGGCCCGGAGTACGACCGGCAGACGCTGCAGTACGAGGATTTCCTCACCAAACAGGCACAGTTCCTTGACATGCAGATCAAACTCCTGGAGCAGCAGATCTCCAAGCAGAAGCGCGCCAAGAAGAGCATCCAGGCCCGGCAACGTCAGGCGCGGAAGAGTGGCAACGAACTGAACCCCAACGACGCCACAGAGCTGGAGCGGATCACCGCGGAGCAGTCCGGACTGCAGAAGCAGCTGGAGACACTGAGAAAGCAGCAACGGCAGCATCAGATGCTGGTGCAGGACTACCGCTCCAAACAAAAGGTACGGCTCAGTAGTGACAGTTCGTCCACAAATCCCACTTATGGATGAATGGTTACAGCTGTGATGTAAACAATAATTCAGTCACTCACTCCATATAGATTTTGAGTTTAGTATGAAATCGTACTCAAAACCGTTTCGTAATCTCGTGGCCTGATTTGGATGATAAAAATATTGATTTACATGGTAATTTCAAATGGTCTTTGGCCATTTATATCAGGATGTAAAGTCACTAATTCATTCATTCATTTTGTGCCTTTCACATTTCTATACTCATGGATGCAGATACCTCAGGTCCAGTTAACTATCAATCTCATTAAAATCATATCTCAGCACAGCTGAGATCTTGACGGAATCGGCATTTACCTCACATCAGATTGCCCTTTGATCTCACCTCAACGCACACACAATGTTCCAGTCATGTGCTTGCACTAGGCAGTGTTAGCCAATCAGTGGCCGGTTTACATGTTGAATGGTGCAGAAAATTTGTAAAAGACTCCGAGTTTTATTAGGCGAGGCTGTGATTGGTTGCGGTCAAGAGTTCAAATTGACAGATTTTGTATGGCGATTTCCTGAGACCGTAACGGAGCGAGTGTCATATATATCTGTTTGATCTTATTTTAATGAGTCTGGTTGACTATCTGTGTAACATGTCTCGTCGCAAATGGGTGAAAGATTCCCGCTGCAATGTTAAACTCCATATTCACTCACTGTAACATGTTGTCTCACATCTCTACAGGAGCAGTTTGGACGGTCCTTCCTTCAGTCGTCCGCCCAGCCCCCAGCCATGATGTCCCCACAGGCCAGCCAGTCCTCTCCCGTGCCGGCCCCCAGCACCACCTCCATGTCCCCCGTCTCCACGGCGGCCAACACGCCCCCTCAAACCCCGCCTGCGCGGCCCCAAGGCACATCAGTGCGGCTGACACGGTCTGACCGCCAGGAATACGAGCAGTATATGCAGAACCGCCTGCGTCAACTGAGCCAGCAGCAAGGAGGGGCGATCCCTCTGACTGGGCCCCGGATCAGACTACCCATCCCTGGACCCGGACCCGGACAGATGCCCCCGGGGGCAGTTCCTCCCCGCGCGACATCCCCGGCAACTCCTGGGGGTCCTGGAGGTCCTAGTGCAGCTGCCCAGGCTGCCCGACTCACGACGGTGCTAGGGGTGAGTACAGCTTGGGTGTCAGTATACACTGACCGGTAGTTGGTTTCCTGGTATTATGTGATAGGCTGCATTGTCATGTATTATTCCCATGGCGACATAAAGCACTGATTAATTAATTCATTGGTTCTAATGGAGTTTACTATAGCCACCCGTTTACTATAGCCACCCGTGGTCACAAATGGTGGAAGATTCCTGCAGCGACGTTAAACTCCATGATCACTCAGGTCACTATGGCCAGCTAGTGGAAGATTATGCATTATTATCTCCCCTTCCACAGGACAACAACCCATTTAGCGAAGACTTTCAGCAGAGGGAACAGCTGGAGCGATTCCGAGAGAAGAACCGGTCGATCCACGACGGAGCCAAAACTCCCTCCACGGAGGCATCCCCTGCCCGTAAGTTGTCTCCACTTCATCAAAATGATCTGTGTCAAGACGTCATCATAGACTTGGCTCTAATATTTACTGTGGTAGTGATGTTCCCAGTCAGATATTGACATCAAGATTGTCATCTTTTTCAGCCCCAGCAGAAGGTTTGCAGTCTCCTCTTCCAGCTGGTCCTCAGCAGGGGATGTCACCCGGGCCTCAACAAGGAATGGCCCCTGGTCCTCAACAAGGAATGCCCCCTGGACCACAACAGGGAATCCCCCCTGGTCCTCAACAAGGAATGCCCTCAGGTCCTCAAGGAATGCCCCCTGGGCCTCAAGGCATGCCCCCTGGGCCTCAACAGGGGATGCCCCCTGGTCCTCAACAAGGAATGCCCCCTGGACCACAACAGGGGATTCCCCCTGGACCTCAACAAGGAATGCCCCCTGGTCCTCAAGGCATGCCCCCTGGTCCTCAAGGAATGCCCCCTGGTCCTCAAGGAATGCCCCCTGGTCCTCAACAGGGAATGCCACCAGGGGCACCACCAGAAGGACTGCCACAGATGCAACATTTCTTTAGGAGGGGAATGCCTTTTGAACAAGGCCCACGCTTCTTGCACAGAGGTGAGAAAGGGATTGTTTGCACTGGTGAATGGTTGATTGATTGAATGATAAATACACACGCATGTCTATTTCTATACGTTCACACAATATTCACTGCATTAACCCTCTCCCTGCTGGATTAGACACAGGCACTGCTCTTTAGGGCATTCCTGATTGCCTTCAGCATGGAGAGGGTTAAAGTGATGCCAATTAGCAATGAAAATGTAAGCGTCATTCTGTGATGCAACAGAGATATGTCACATCAGCCTTTCTTTATTTGAGATGAATATTTTTGTTATGATTTTCCTTTCGTTTGTGAATTATTGTCATATGGGTGAAATATTCCTGCTGCCATGTAAAGCACAAATTCATTAATTTATTCCATTCATATTTTTGGTGATCTTGCGACTTTCATTCTTGTGTGTAAAGTAAATCATGCTAGTTTGGAGAATGTTATAGCTTGGAAATATAGGTTGAAACATTGGATCTGATTGCTTGTGTGTTTATCAGTCAGTTAAAATTAACCCCCCAAAAACCAACACAAAAAACCCAACTATGTTGATTATTTTGTGATTGCAAACTCCTGAGAATACCAAGTGTAGAAGTACAAAGACTTGGGCACAATTTCTATGCACATGCTTCCGTCTAATTCCAGCTGTTTTGTAACGATCGACTAAGCACTAATATTATAGTATATATCATGACATATAACGGAAAGTATGCATTATTGCTTTTGATGTTGTTCACGTACGTTACTAACATTTTCAAGTACTATGATGTTGTTCAAGTAAGACTTTGCAAACTATGCTGTTGTTCAAGTGTGATGATGCAAACTGTTCAAGTATGATAGCATGATGCAAACTATGCTGTTGTTCAATTATGATGATGCAAACAGTTCAAGTAGGATAGGATGATGATGCTGTTCAAGTATGATGATGCAGACTGTTCAAGTATGATGATGCAAACTGTTCAAGTAGGATAGGATAATTTCCAAGTAGCATGATGCAAACTATGCTGTTGTTCGGTAGTGCCAGGGATGTTTGGTGGGGAAGGCGCACCCAGGTTTGAAGGATCCAGACCCCCTTCTTACCCGCCCCCCCCAGGACCGAACGGACCGCCCGGGATGTATCCCCCGATTCCTGGTCATGACCAGAGTCGCCTCCCTTTCCAGCAGGGAATGCCCTATCAGCCAGGTTAGTGTCCGGAGCAGTTACTTGTACAGAACAACACCTGCCCTGGGGAATTATAGAACTACACATTTGGTCAGTTTCAATTTAAAATTGAAAAATTTGCAACAAGTTTCATGGTAATTCAATAACTGTATAGTTACCCCCGCCCCATTCATTGATATTTAAGAACTACAATTTCATATTAATTTAATTACTACAATTGCTCAATTATTTACACATATTGACTGTACAATTCCTCAATTGTTGACACCTATTGACTACAATTCCTCAATTATTATGTTAAAACCTCATGATCATACAGTTTCTCTGTTTCCTAGTAGTGTCATTGTTTTCCCTGCAGTATTTTTTCATATTCTGTGTTTCAACTTGTTCTGCCGATGCTGCAATGTTTAGACTCAGCTTGACGCTGCTTGAGTAACCTGGACAGTCAATGCAATCAATTACTTGAAGAGCAGCTCTTGTGTCTAACCCAGCAGAAAGAGGGTTAACCCTCTCATTCAGGGTTGGCCCTGTCATACAGAGTTAACCCTCTTACAGGGTTAGCCCTCTCATACAGGCTTAGCCCTCGCATACAGGCTTAGCTCCCTCATACAAGGTTAGCCCTCTCATACAGGGTTATCCCTCTAATACATGGTTAGCCCTGGCATACAGGGTTAAGGTTAGCTCACTCATACATGGTAAACCCTCTCCATGCTAGATTAGACACAAATGTTGCTCCCTGAGGCATCTCTGGTAGCATCCCAGATGGAGAGAGTTAATATGTAGAGACTTTCCTCTGTTTGCCAGTTCACGCTTGCTATAGCACCTGCAAGCCTTTGCCTTTGCTTTGCACCTGTGTTTATTCTAATGTGAACCAGGCTTCGAGAATACGAAGCGTTTTGAGTGCGATTTCATGCTCAAGTTAATTATTCATAGATCCACATATGCGAGCTTGAGCATGACATCGTACTCTGAATGTTTCGTAATATTTGGGTCTGGGCTTGCCTGTATGAATTGGCATAATTTTATGGTAACCTTTTCTCCAACATTACCCATGGAGTACAATACTACTACAGTTAGACCTATGACTATGTTAGGGTTACCAAGTTTTGTTCAGGAGTGGGCTGGAGTTATTTCGGGTTTTGTCCTTGTGGTGGGTTCAACGTTTGATTGGTTGGTGACATTTGTAAATAAATATGATTGGTTGATGACATGTTCAAATATAGTCATTAAGTTGGCTGTTTGTGGATCCCGGATGTTTTTCCAATAAATATTGTTTAAAATAAAAAATAAAATAAAGATATCATTGGTTTACGACATTGCTAAATTAGAAAATATCCCACTCGTTACGAGTGATTACGACAAATATTTGCCGAGTGAAATTAATGTTCACAGTTCCGAGCTTTAGCGAGGAACTTTGAACATTAATTTCACGAGGGACATATTTTC
>JAUTBV010121584.1:0-13041 GCA_032361325.1 Lepetodrilus fucensis
TCTCTGTCTGTCTCTGTCTCTTCTGTATGTCTTTCTCTGTCTGTCTGTCTCTCGCGCTCTATTTCTCTGTCTGTCTCTGTCTCTTCTGTATGTCTTTCTCTGTCTGTCTGTCTCTCGCGCTCTCTTTCTCTCTTTCTCTGCCTGTCTCTCTGTCTATCTCTGTTTATCTCTCACACTCACTATCTGTCTGTCTGTCTCCCTGTCTGTCTGTCTGTCTGTCTGTCTGTCTGTCTGTCTGTCTCTCTCTCTCTCTCTCTCTCTCTCTCTCCTTTCACTTTTGATATTTCTACGTCATTGTGTATTACGTTCAGACCACTGTTAGTTAGACTGACCGTCACATGATGCTTGCTGTATTTCGCTGACGAGGGCTCCGAGATCGGCGTAGTCGATCAAATGTAACAAGTGCGTGCAGTCGGGAGCCGTCACGACGTCGTTCAGTTCCTGCCTGTCCACGTATCTGCCGACGCCGATGGCGAAAATAACGATGCCGCTCTTCCTTGCTCGCCTTGCCGCTGCCACCGTTCTGGAAATGGCGTTGGATCTTCCGTCTGTGATCAACAGAATGATCTTGGACGAACCGTTTCTGGCGCCCATCGCGGGCGTGAAGAGCTCACCGGAAGCGAAATCCAACGCACGATCAGTTTCCGTTCCGCCGCGGACTTTGACGATGCCGTCGACTGTCTTCAGGAGGGTGTGTTTGTCGTGGCAGGTGTTGAAGTCGCACTCCGACCTGTATCCGGTGCTGTACGTCACCACGGCAACGCGAACGTCGTCCGCCCCGATGGTGAACGTGTTCACGACGTCGTGTACGAACTGCTTGGCGTTGGAAAATTCTTCGGCGTTTACACTTCCAGACGAATCGACAAGGAAAGCTAAATCGAGGTTTGTGCGCGGACAGACTGAAATGAGAGAAAATCATTTGTTTTTTAAACCCATAAGATCTGGACAAATTATATACTATGGCTATATGATTTCTTTGGAATTGATTGATCAATTACATATCTTCTTAGGAAACACTTCTTAAAAGGGGGAGATAACTAACAAAAAGACGCAAAATCGTACCGATTTTCAAAGTCTTCGACCCGACGTAAAACTTGTAGGCACAGTGCGCCTCCTGGCAGAAGTGAGTTTGATAGAAGGACGCCTGACTTTCAGAACCCCTAGGGACCAGTTTGCCTATCTTGATTAAATACAGGGCCGCAGCCAACCCCGAATACAGGGGCATACTCAGATCTGACCACGTGACCGAGTTCCAGTCGATGTTGAAGTGATTCTTCATCCCAGAGAGCACATCACGGAGGACAATTGACCGCTTGGTCTCCGAAAGTTGATTGGCTGTGATCTATAGGAAATACCCGGAGTGTTATACTGTATATGATTGATATTTAAACTATTTAAAATGTATTCAAGAATATTTCGCTCTCACCGCAACACCCGTAGCATTCAGTGTTGCAGCTAATCTGCCAGCCTCGGATGGTAGGCCTACTAATGAATCAAGGATTATTACTCCACTGCATTTGAGAAAAGGTCGTACAATTAGTCCGGGAAGAAATGGGGGCATACGTCACTTCCTGCTAAATAGTATATACGATCTCTTCAACTCGTGGGTCAAATGGTTCAAACAATACCACATATATAACTGCACACCTATATGTATATAGACACACGTACACACGCACACATGTACGTACGCACACACACACACACACACACACACATATATACACGCACGCATGCACGCACACACACACACACACACGACACACATGTTTACGGTAATGACAAGCAACGCTTAACATAGGCCTACCTGCCATATGCCACCGCCGTGACCCTTTGCGAGGTCATTTCCGTCTTGAGTTTCAACGTAGGCCATCCGTCGTAGAAACAGTTTATCGGTTGGGAACAGACACGACTCTCGGATCTTATTTATCACCGCTTCCACGATTTCTGTGCCGAAAGCACCTGGTACCTTTGTCATGTCTTCCATCTGATTCGTAAATCCCAATTGCATTAAAACACAAACCAATGACCAAAACATCTTGAGCATTATTGCTTCTTTTTAACACTTGGAAACAAGGACGATCGTATTTTTCGTATAGGACCTATGGGCTTTTCACAATAGGACGTATATTTACAAACTGATATTGACGCGATTGCGGGAATAAATACAATGTAGCGATAACACGAACGACTGATTTGTCCGATCAAACCGGTATGGGTAGATACGAACGGGATCATGTATCGATTGTTTGTTGATTTAGCATGGATATTTAAAAAAAATAGTGATATAAATATTGACTTTTTCATCAGTAACGCTTACTCTAACTTTCTAATTCTATGGTTTCAAAAAATTATTCTTTGGGAATTAATATAGGCCTATATGAAAAATATTAGAAGTTAAACAATTTTAATTATATGTTTTAGACTCAACAAGTTTAATAGTTTTCTTAATCTCAGTGCGAATAGGTATCTTTGGGAGAGTATATACTTCAATTAAAAATATGTGTTGTCATTTGCTTAGAGAGATTGGATTGTATACCCCCCAAAGTGGTATTTTGTTTGCAATGTTCAAATCTGTCTCGGTGTAAAGATATGTAGTTGGATCGCACGCAAACACAAAATCAAATACGGTTTATCAGGGTTCACGAAGACAAATACATCGGTTCTCGTTAACGCCGGTATGCTTGATTGTCTGGATCTGGGAATCCTTTTACGAAACTCTCTTATCAACTAAGACACCACAACGCTCTCTTTGCCGATAACTAATACACTGCAAAGAGAGCGTTGTGGTCTCTTAGCGGATACGAGAGAGAGAGAGAGAGAGAGAGAGAGAGAGAGATAGAGAGAGAGAGAAAGAGAGATAGAGAGAGAACAAAAGAGAGAGAGAGAGAGAGAGAGAGAGAAGGAACGGGTAAAAAGGCTCGAATTGCACGTGCTGATACACCGGTGTGCGTCAAGGTGAACATTTATCTCCTTTTCTCTTTGCATTATACTTAAATAACGTTGAATCTTTCCTCTTAGATGATAATGTAACTGGTCTTGATCAATAATGTAATGAATGAACACATTGTAAATGTACTTGGTATATATATAAAAGTATTATTGTTATTAAATGCGGATGATATTGTGTTAATGGCTGAAACTCCAGAAAACTTACAGAAGGTTTTGGATAGTTTTAATGAATATTGCCGTTATGGAAGTTCAACATTAAACTAGATATCGATAGGCAAGCTAGATTATGTACATTGTGTAACTCTAGATTAGGTGACGAACTACACTTTATATTATATTGTCAATCATTAAATGATATTCGAACGTGATACTTACCAAACTACTACTGTAACAATCCAAGTTTAGACACATTTATAAACCTAATGTCAATCTGTTATGTTATTAAAGTTATCAGATTATACTAAAGCAGGATTATGTTTAATGTAAATGTTATATCGATATGCACTCTATGTAAATATTGTATGTATTTCATTGTTTTCTCAGTATATCACATAATGTGATATTTCATGAGAATAGACTCTGTTCTATTCTGTTCTGTTGTAATGTGCATGTCCTCGGTGAGTCACAAATAGCGTATGTTTAAGGTGGTACCTGATCCAGGATTTAGAGGACCTAAATTCCCGTGATTGCCATGCTGCTATACATGTATGCATGTCTGCATGTATACAGTAAACATGTATGTAAGTACAGATACATAATATTGACATGTATAAGTAAGTTACTAGTGTTCTTTGGCGGGCACTTTGAAAACTATCTGTCCATGGATATTGACTGGTAATGTTCTATATGAAATTGCAGTATTGCAAACTATGCGTTATAGGCGATACGCAGTATCATAAGGTGTGGGAAAAATAACACCTTTTCTTTCCACTGACAAAACGTGGTATTTCACATGTATGTAATAAAGATTTTTCTTCCATGTGTCGATACATTTCTAAGGATTCCAACTTGTATGTTTGCATGCTTTGAACGTCATTGAGCTGTGTGTGTATGATGGACAGTTAATTGAAACGTTATTTATTCACCAGTATGTTTCAAAACTGTAAATTAAATGACGTCTAGTTAAACTCATTATTTTACTTCTGATGTGTTTCAGAATGTCCGAAAACTAGATTATTTCTATTTCTGTGTGTGAAGACGGTATAGCAAGTTCTTAGGCCTGCATCTCTATTCCATGGAGAGAAGAAAATGTGCAACCATTCGGCGACTTAAATCAACGTACTCTGGAAAATAACACACGCCTGAAAAAGTTAATGTGCAAAAAGTGTGGACACATATTGGACTATGTTAACATAGTGGAAGTATCGTGTATGTCGCCATTACAAACTAATGCCCACCTAACTTTGATTTAAATAAACACTGTCGCTACGAACATCAGCCATCGATTCATTAAAAACACGCTTTGAATGCGGACTTTTTTTTTAAATAATGGATTTAAGACTTTAAAACTCTGGAATTTGAACGAATTTTGTAAATGAGGCAATCTATTTGTAGTCCGGATTCTCAAACTAGCATCAGGTCGGTTCAGTATTCACGTCAGTTTCGAGAAGGCTAACAAAATACTGACTTAATTACAGCGAGCTTATCACCTCGTCACAGGGTCATTTTCTCTCGACTTCTATATCAGCCTAGACAGGATAAGCATAAGTGATGACATTACCCAGCCGACGGTGCGAGGAGCTTAGATTATGCAGAGCCATTCCTTATAGTTACGTATACACGTTGTTCCATCACCCTCTCTTGTACACAATTAGTCATAGTAGATTGGATTATGTTCCTACTTGAACGCTGGGACTTAAGTATGTAGCCCCCATATGAGATTAAACAGCGTTGAAATCTGGGTTTAAATGAGTAATTTGGGGGGTGTTGTTGTGGACAAACGTCTACATTACAATGCATTTCCATGACGGAAGCGACGCATTTTTACCTGGAAGCATTACTATGTAAAGCAACTAATAATGTAATTAAAACAAGCGGTTTTCAAGTGGTATTGATCAATCCTGACGTGTGTAGTATATGCATACGGGCAAATTGCTCAGAATTGTGTCAAATATGATACACAATGCATATTCCAGTTGGATAATCAAGTTACACCGTCATGTCGTTATGTTGGGCACACTCTACAATACTACACGAGGTGCTGTCTGGCGTGTTAATGCTGGACAAGTTTACGTATGTAACGAGCGATTCATGCATTTCCTTAAACTGGTTATCACACGGGGCGGCAATTATCGTCGAATTTAGCGTTGACAAGTTTATCACAGAAAGCGTCCTGTCCTGAAAGCCGACGATAGCGTGAATGCAGGAAATGTGCATGCAGTCATATTCAACTGATTCTATCACTCTACATCAAATATTCCATTCTATTCAGGATGGCATGTTAAATGCATCAATGAAAAATTAATCCAAATGTTCGCTAAGATAATAATAAATTGACGTGGTGAAGACATGAGGGTGAGAATGTATGGGCATTACCACGTGGTTAAGACATGAGGGTGAGCATGTATGGGCATTACGACGTGGTGAAGACATTAGGGTGAGCATGTATGGGCATTACGATGTAGTGAAGACATGAGGGTGAGCATGTATGGGCATTACGACGTGGTGAAGACATGAGGGTGAGCATGTATGGGCATTACCACGTGGTTAAGACATGAGGGTGAGCATGTATGGGCATTACGACGTGATCGTGGAGTATCAAGACGAACAATGATGTCCGAATGTTTCATACATATATGCTGTCTTATGCACTGACTGTAGAGTGGAAATGCAGTTATCGTCCTTGGTATTGTCAGTACCAGCCGGAGCTCCCATGTTTACTGCAAGAAGCAGCGCTACGGATGTTGCGGGTTTCATCCTAAACAAAACTGACAAGTCGTGATATTAGTGAAATAATCTAGAAAGCGACTCTAAACCCATGTTTTGTCTTAGGTTCTAGCTATTCATCCGTTGTGTGGTTTCTTCTGGACACGATTATGTGATTCACCTAGTGTGCTATAGTTACTATAGTATTTTAAATACGAAAGTACGTAACTCTACGATAATTGTTAACTCGAACCGTATAGCAATGTCTGTAGATTGTAGTTAAGGTTACGTTATAAGTTACGCAAATTCCTACAATTCCCTGACTCGAGATTATGAAATGTTTCTGAGTACGATTTCATGCTCAAAGTTGTGTACACAAATCCCCATAATATACAATTTCAGCTTGAGTATGAAATAATACTGAAATAATTTCTAAATCTAGGAGCTTGTCCCCGAGATTACAAAACTTTGCTGAGTTCGATTTCATACTCAACTCAGAAGTTTCTTCATAAAGCGTCATGTTTTTGAGCATATCACGTGAGTTGAGCACAACAACGTACTCAGAACAGTTTCGTAATCTCGGGACCATGGTATCGTTTCTCGAAGCTCTCTTAGCAGCTAAGGGACCATAGCACTCTCTTTGCCGATAACTAATACATTGCTAAGAGAGTGCTACGATCCCTTATATTTAGCGGCTAAGAGAGCTTCGAGAAATGATACCCAGATCTCAATCTTTAACAGCCTTGAGTACGCGCATTCCAATAGCACTACTATAGTAATGATTGCACGTTTTCTTTGATTAAATGAAGTGTCAAAACCATCTCATTCAGTCGTCTTTTTTAGAATATTGGTATCAATAGAAAGCGCGACTCATTCTGCATTCTTCCGTGTTTATCAGCTATTAATACACGCAGTTTATGCATTATATGTGATGATTCCTTCGTGATATATGACTTCTTTAATTATATGTTGTTTGTTTTATGCCAACATGACAACGATTTTTCTTTGGCTCTCGATCATGACAAATATAACTTAGGTGGTTTGGGCACATATCGGTAGTCCTTCAAACGGGACAACGACGAAGCATACTGCATAACGTAACAAGCACGGTTCACAGATTCATATGCACAAACTATATCCTGAAGCAATGGGACAGTCACCGTCAGTGATTGTTAAGCTATCACACCGATTGGGAGGCATTATTCTGCGTGTTAAATACTTTGACCCATTCCGTGATCATGTTATATGTGCGAAATACAGTTAGCACTAGCTAGGTCGGTTATATGTCAGAATGTCGGGCAAGTTAGCGTGCATATTCTTGAATAATGTCTTGAACAAACATTCTAACGAATCCGGCTGCGTATAATTCAACTTAATGTACACCTAGGTCGAGGGAGGAACTGCCAATGATCGGTCTACATTGTAGTATCATTAGTGTCAGCGTTTGGTTCCACTGAAATACTCTGGAATTGGATTGGCACTAAAGTAGTATTTGATAACTGTTTTCTTAACGAATGGCTCTTTGAATCTCCCAAGTATGTAGGTGTGGATACGAATCATGCTGTCGATATATCACGTGGGACATCTCTGTGCAAATTGAAACAGGGAACCTTTACTTTCACAATATGTTCACGTGTGTTTAAAGATAGGGTTTCTTTAACACCAACGACGGTTGCTACTTTCAAGATCTGGCAACAATGGCATCACAACGAGGACTGAGTAAGTGTGAGTGCGATGCTAACATCCCCAGCGTCTAATCGTGCTTGTGATAGAGAGGCAACGAAGTCTTAGCACGGTTAATGGCAAAGAACGTTGGGACTTGCTTCACAGAGAAGCCGTGTTACTGCGTGTTGTCGCATTAATGTGTCACGTCCATGAAGCGTCATTTCTCTGCCTTTCATACCGTACAAGCTAGGCTGTCTTAATAAAACAGTCTTACTAGACTATACATGCATACGGGCTTTCACTTGGATGTGCAATTGTAGCTGAATCACTGTGGAATGAGTTTACGACAACGCGATTTATCAAACTCGGAAAGACTGTTTTCACAAAATAACGGAAACGTTTATGACGTCGGGCAATGCTAATTTATACCCAAGGATCTTTGAATATACACCTTCCCTATGGCATTGATATTGATGTCTGTGATATAACGGAACATCTCCGTGTATAGGTTCATTACTAGCATGGTGTGTAACTTGTGATTTGTGTAGAATATTTATTGAAAAAGTGTCCGTTATCTGAGTGTATAAAATTGATTGAAATCTTGTAATAATATAGCATGTACTACATTGTGTACAAATTGCACGACGTCTAATGCAATTGTAAGTTTACTGTCATAGCGGACGGTTTACTATTAAATGCATTGCTTGTACATAGTATTGTATGGATCACACTTTCTTTTAATGGTGACTGTGTATGTTATGTACCAGTTGTGTACATATATTTCCAATTTGCTAGAAAGTCCAGCCAATTACAAGATCACCAATCATAACCAAGCCTATGGTTGTTGGGATATACAGTCAATTTTGAATGGGCGGCATTTTGGTTTATCAACTAAAACGCAATGATGACAACGATATATATTCTCAGTATATACATGATATATAACATAATGTAGATCTTATGATAATATTTCCACGACGCACGTGTACATTGTTTATTGCTCAAACGGTCGATGGCAAATGAACACTAACAAGGCAAAATATAGACTTGTAAATATATATAGTCGGTATGTAAATAGTTTAACTTATATTTTGATTACGATTGTAATATCCGTATACCACAAATTGCATTATGTACTGGCTTCAGCAATACGGTGTATCACAATTAATTGTCCATTGATTCATTAAATAGTTTTAATGCGCATTTCCAGACTCCGCTTACGCGGTGTAACGATCGATGTCCACTGTTTTACTTCTGTTACTTCTTAACGTGCTGTGTGAGCAGTTGTTGCATGAGATGGGTGATCACTCGTGTGTGTGCATGTATTGTCCCGTGGATAGTCACAGTCATTGCATTTCACCACTGTCCTCTGCTGAGTTCAGACTCTTCTTGACGAACGTCGAGAAGCTTCCCGATCCGATTCTGTCGAATGGCCGCTTGTCTGCACCCGACCTTTTAGCAAACGACGAGAATCCGCCATGTGCGATCTTGTCGAATGATTTCTTGATGAACCCTGACATGCCGCTACCAGCGCTGATGGAGTCAAATGGCCTCTTGGCAAATCCTGCAAGAGCTCCGGAAGAGATGGAATCAAACGGACGTTTTTCGAATCCAGACATGCCTCTCCCTGAAGCGATTGAATCGAAGGGCCTCTTGGCGAAGCCAGACATACCACCGCCAGCGGCTATGGAATCAAAGGGGCGTTTGGCGAACCCATTCATACCACCCCCGGCGGCGATCGAGTCGAAGGGGCGCTTTTCAAATCCTGATAATCCGCTTCCGGAGTTTATTGAGTCGAAAGACCTCTTGGCGAATCCAGATATGCCACTGCCGGATCCAATCGAATCAAACGGGCGCTTCTGGAACCCAGATAATCCTGTCCCGGACGCGATTGAGTCGAAGGGACGTTTCGCAAAGCCAGACATACCTTCTCCTGCAGATATAGAGTCAAATGGTCTTTTAGCAAAGTTGGAGAAACTACTTGAGCCAGATATTGAATCAAAGGGACGCTTGTCCAAGGAGGAAAACGCGCTGCCGTGGGAAATCTTATCGAATCTTCTCTTCATAAAGCCGCTCAAACCACTGCCTCTGTTTATTGAGTCGAATGATCTCTTTACGGCCACAGACGAACCACTAGCACTGCTTTCCTTCATCTGAAAGAAAGTAAAAAGATAATGATTGAATCATACAACATATGTCTCCCTGAAGGTCGATAGTCACACAGCACTGATATAAAGCATATACACAGAGCAGCATGGTACTCGGCCTAGACACAGAGCATATGGGTACTCCAATACGGGAAAGAGTAATTTGATGGTGCCAGATCGACCACGGAGTGTTTATGGGCAAGTATGATATGAAGACGATCTGAAGAGACTCAGACAGTCCTCAGGATGCATTCGTGGGAATAATCATGGACCTATTGATGTCAATCATTTCTCGATGTTCTCAACTAGTGTGCACACGGTGGGCTTCTGAATACAGTATCAATTCCAGTTAATGACACTTTATACATGTACGGAAGTATGTTGGTATAGCCCCTGGTGGCATCAGAGCGTGCGCGTAGTTGAACACATTATATGCGTACATGATATATGTATATAGAGATGTATATAGTGCAACTATTCAGAAGTGTCATCAACATAAAGGACTATAGTTTCCCAAATGACGGTAAAAGAATTAGCAATACTGAATATTCCATCACTTTTTATTATTTAAATTCACTTAAAATAATAATATTTTGAGGATGATTTTAGTCAGGAATAATACTTTTAGCAAATTGCCGATGGCGTTCTTGAAAACAATTGTTATCAATGCGTCAGTGATGTCAAGAACTGTTTTTGAGCTGAGGTAGTTACAGTGGAATAGTGCAATAAATGGTTACGTTGTTGAACGGTTGCCATAATGAAACACTAATAAACGTTTTCCAACAAGATACTCTACGTTTTCTAACATTGACGTCTGTCATTGTTCGTAAAATGTTATGCATTTTTTTTTAAAGAACAACCTACGTTGTGGTTAAAATGTAAAATTGGCGAATTTTAGTTTATATTAAAGTCTACTGCATGTCAATAACGTGAACTAATCCATGTTCTCAGTTATGAGTCTCAGTGCTAGAATTATGTTAAATGAATGTGCCTTGTACATTGTCAATAATGTATAAACCTCCACGTGTTCACAGGTCATTCTGAGAAGATGCGAAACTCCCATAATTGAACCTCAAAACTTAAAGATATTGGAAATTCAACACCATCTGCAGGGATGCTGTTTATGTCGTGAACGTATCTGGAATGATATAGATATGAAGAGTATCTTAGTCTAGCCTTGTAAAATATCCTACGCACATAACATCTTGTATCATTATATAGGTGTATGCCTATATCCGCGAAGCACCGATGCGCTCTTGCTTTCATTTATTCTGTGACATTGACCGATCATGACAATTTGTTCGACGTTATTAATCCTCCCATGATATAAACATCTATCATACAATTTGGGATGGCCCGCTACACCCTGTAAATGTACATTTCGGGGGATTAAGGGTAAATATCACACTGGAAAGAGTAAATTGATGGCGTACCTACGGCGGTGCAGCAATTGGCCCTGGTATGCGAATAGTTTAACTCGAGGTGTCACGGCTCTTAGGAGGCAATGTTGGCCTGAGAGGTGGTCGTTAATTTGGTCGTTAACAGACGCATTGGGAGTGTTAATATAACACATCACACGCAGTGTTCTATAGTGATTACTATGGACAGAGAGGGATGTTAAAATACAACTTTCCAACACCATGCCTCTTATTACGACAGTTGTAAAGGGAGAAAATGTCATTACTTAAACGATGTCTGTCACTGATTCACGGTTTCGTGTTTGTACATAGTTATAAACGGTAATAAACGACGTGAGAGTAGAACTGTCAGTTGGCACAATGTCGATCAAGACCGATTTGTGCGGATAATTTCCGGTACACAACGATATCACAACGAAGATGAGTTTCGTGTTAATAGTGTGTGCTCAGATTGAAGGACATATTTTTACAAATACGTATTTTGGTTGTGTACAGATGTCTTTGGTAAGTGCACTTTGATCACAGCGGTAAATGAAAGTGAGCGCTAAATGGCGTTGTCCATTAGAAGTCGTACGAGCATGTGGTTTGTTTGGTAATAACTCAACCAGGAGTTGGTTTGGTACGAGCTTATAGGATAACTAGTCATAGTACGCCTGCCGCGATTAATATGCAATATTCCCATCGGTCTAGACCATGCATTCTATGGTTTGGGATGTGGATCGTATCCATGATTGCCACATGCAATCTGCTTTGTAATACACTTGTACGCGGGGCATTCAGATTTGAATGGTTCACTTAGATTGTTTTATTGATCTTTTGACAGCTCTGCATGCCGCAGTGCTTGCTTGGTTAATACGAAAGATCAGGAAAGTAATATGGGATATCATCATTTGAATTGCATCATATGTTAAACGCGTATACTATGATTACATTGTAAATTATTCTCGGAACTAATGGACGTGGATTTTCATTGTTTTAAGTAGAGGCAATTTAAAAGTTAAAGGTTACTCCGTTTTATTATCGAACTACAGTATGAAATATGTAGCGATCACTTTAACTAAGGAATACTGATAGCGTATATGGGATTTAGAAGGTCATACTACTTATTGCATCAAATACTACATGGCTTCACACTCGGGGTTCTTGCATCAATGTCAACACGAGTTAACGTTACAATGTCGTCATGGAAGGATGTGACGGCCAAACCAAGTTGCCCTTGTATTGGCTCATCGGTAGCTTAAGTCTGTACTCTAAAATGTACGGACACGATGAGTTGTGCATGTGAAACAGGGGATCATGCCGATTACCCTGGGATTAGAACCCGAGTTGCTGGATTGTGAGTCCAACGCTCTACCGAATGAGGGGTAACCCCTCTGGCCGAGACCAGTAGGAGCATCTTATATCACGGCTACACATGTATAACACGTTTCCTCTTACCATAAAACAAACACACATACACAATCACGTGCGCACAAAATAGCATACACAGAGAAACACACAAGCACACTTACACAATCACAGTATTTCTCTCTCTCTCTCTCTCTCTCTCACACACACATACACACACACGCACGCACACACAAGCACAAACACAAACACAACTAACCACATCCTATGAAGTCTCACACTATCGTGCACCGGACATTTGAAATTTACCCGAGCTATTATCAACTGTGCTATATCCCGTCCTGTGCTATGGTGATGGCATTATTATGTACCGTGCTAATTATTATGATAAAGGGAAATAAAACAAATGTGTAACAACCTTGTCCGAATTTATCGAGAACAAAATAAGAAAACTCCGAACTCGGATGATATTGAAACATTAAAACACATTCTACAACATTAATTCAGTTATGTTGTTCCTTGAGATGCAGTTTCCAGTTAGCAATTGGTACTGCTGTGTGTTGTTTTTGGTCTCTCTCTCTCTCTCTCTCTCTCTCTCTCTCTCTCTCTCTCTCTCTCTCTCTCTCTCTCTCTCTCTCTCTCCCTCT
>JAUTBV010121595.1:0-13040 GCA_032361325.1 Lepetodrilus fucensis
CCGCCTATGACGTCAAGTCATGACGTTATTTCATTGTCTGGCGACGACGTCACAATCGTCGAATTATGCAAATTATGTTATCGTTAATACACGGTAGTAATCCACCACATATGTTGAATAATCTGAGTTACCATATTGGAACTCCAACATGTACAGCATACGTGTTTTAACATCTTTCCAACTTGAAATCCAAGCACTTAGTTTAAAATACCGAGTCAGCATACGTCAGTACTGTCTGCATAACGAGATTTAAATGATTCACTAAATTTCCCATCAATAACGAAGTAAGTCGATACCATTTCGCTCAAAAGAGACACCTTTGAAAAAAAAGGCCTCAGAATCTTGACGACATCTCATTTGTATTTCCGAATTCCTTCCTACACTTGACAAAACGTGAAAAGAAATATCTCTCTAATGAACATTCGCAGCTTGCGAAGCACGTGGGTATGTATTTCTTTACAACTTACAATGATCGATTACATAAAACGAACGCTCCTGGAAAGTGTAGAACACGTGATGAATATACAGACGGTAAAGAACAACGTGTGTCTGTTACTGAAGAGTGACGTTATGGGAATTACCTGAACAACGGTGCTTGCAAATTCCCAGGCGCTGCTTCCAAGTCGACTCTATCTAGCGGTTAACAATGACTACTGTAGAAAACCCGAGGCTAGAGTGGATCTGTACCTTGACTGCTACCGATCTGGCTTAAGCGCCGGTGGTGGGCGGAGTTTACAAGTCTGCGCGTGTGGACATCAGGCAACCACGAGTTTTGCTTAGCTCAAATGAAGCTAGTTCGACAGATGGATTCCGAAATGAAAACTACTCAAAGAAGAGGCACGCGTCGTAGTTAACGTCGTCAGGTGGCGCTAGGGTGTGGGAGAGCGCGTCACGTGTGTGATACATGTGTCAATGGAAGCGGGTGTCACGACTAACGATAAACTTGAACTATGAACACATTACATCTCATCGGAGGATAACAAAGGAGAAGAATAATTCAATTGATATTGCACTAATAACAACAACAATAAGACACGATATATAAGACAGGGGCATATACGATATGTACATGTAAAAGGAGTGAACTTCAGTTAGAACAGAACAGAACGGAACAGAACAGAACCTGTTTTCATTCATGCCGAGAACCTCGTACATGTAAAAGGAGTGAAATTCAGTTAGAACAGAACAGAACAGAACAGAACAAAACGGAACATAACATAACCTGTTTTCACTCATGCCGAGAACCTCGGCATAGGGTATGTGAACAGAACGGAACAGAACAGAACCTGTATTCCCTCGGTCCGAGAACCTTGACATATGAGGTACACATATACAATACCAAACGGAACACCGCAACGATATGAACATCTATGCCTTGCAAGAAGGCTTTAAAGCCATCAAGCAAGAAGCAGTTTTGAAAGTTCAAGAAGACCAGCTAGCAACGGTCATGAGGGATCCGGCGGGTCATTAGATTGGAGAACTCTATCATCTCAGATGATATGATTGCAATATTAGACATTATAGAATGTGCTTAGATGGCATGCCAGCACAGTATTACTGTATTATATTGCACTATCCCCAGGCAGAGTTAATTAACGATGTTATCTTATTGATAGGCAAAACACAATTTCCAAACTATTATTCAGCTATAAAGTCACACAGCGTCATATAATGGGCAGGTACACCACAAACACCTCCAAATGATCATATGCCGTTATGTCAATGAATATATTCACAAGATGCATACCGATACAATGATTTTCCCAAATAGTCTGAATCTGAAATCCTGCCGTAAACTTCTATAAATCCTTGAATAGATGCCTGTCTTTACAGGGGCCGAGTCTCGGATCGTCACGAAATTAATAAAGACCTGTCTTGAATATAAGTGCCTTAATTACAGGCCTGTCACGTGCTATAGGCCTGCCCTAACTAGAGACCATGAGAACACTGCACACAGGGCGTAGTAATAGAGTTGTGACTGCATCAATTTAATTTTATGATGCCAGTTTGCTTCACGCTTGTCTACGCTAACGAGTCGGTATGAAGTGAACTTTTCGTTATTGTTTTTAACAGTATTCACACATTTTAAAATGTATCATACGCTTCATGAAATGTTAAAATGGAACGACGAAGACATTGATTTAAAATTGTGTTTGAAATAATAGAAACCTGATTTGAATAGAACCCGGGTATGAGACTGTCGCGAAATTAATTGCTTCTATTTAAGGAATGTACGACATACCATATACAGCATAATACTATGACGATATGCACGATGCACACTGTCCAAGCACTATCAGATGGAGAGTGTTCATGAGATGCATTGTGTAAGATAGGTACAGTCACGTACGATATAATATGGTGTTTTGAACAGGTCTTCCTAACCTTGATGCTCGTACAACATATACCAGATGCTTTACAGCTGTTGTACATACATGCTGTATCATACACATGTACAGCAGATACTTATGTTCAAGTGCTGCACATGCACGTAATAAGTAGTGTAGTTAAATACACGAGTTTACGTCAACAGTGTTAGAAATTTAGAAGATAACAAGGAGTTCCTTCTCCAATAGGCCCAACGTTAATGGTCATCAAATCTGTAATTTTCAGTTGGTCCCATAGACACCTTTAACATTGCAGATTTTTAAATGACCCCCCTTTAATTGGAACCATCCAGCATCACCCAGTTGAAGTGTTGTCTAAAAGTTCTGATGCAACATTTAAATATATTTATTAGTATGATACCTAAAATACTAACACTATCCATACCCTCAGACGATATGCTGATCAATACTCGAATTAACTACATGACAAATATACTATTCTCCGATTCTCTAGCTGAGGTAATTTCATTTTATTTTATGAAATAGGTACGAACACGTTGTTCAATGATTACGGTTCCCACAAAAAGTCCCATTCTTTAAACTGGCACGAATCCAGATCCTCCTGAATCAAATACACAATACATAGACTCCCAGTCACATTATATCCTCACACAGTCAATTATACACTATCATGGCAATCCTCTCTCTGAACGTTCCACCGTAGGCCGATTCATATCACGACTAGTGACGGCGAGGTCCACGAACGAAAACCCAAACCATCCCATAAATATACCCATTCCAGTTTTTAATATCGCCAAACTGTCGCATCATTCGTCCCCTCGGTGTCATCACGAGAAATCCATGGCACCGATATGTTCCCTAGATTTCTGCCACCTAAAAGATTATCGATTGACAAGGCGAGATGCTAGGGCATGGACACTGTATATCGCTACGTACGACTGTCTCAACTGTCTACGTAAACCAGCATCAGATAGATAGATAGATAGATACGGACAGCCACTGATTCCTACGGTAACCCTAACCACTAGGGTTTGGTCTGCGAGAGTTGCAGCCAGCCAATTGACATCAGCGATTGGCATTGATGTCCACTGTGGTGGAGGGTGGGTGGGTGGTGGCGACACTGATGTAGGCCTATGTATCGATTTCACACACATTTCTGGAAGCGGAATACCAGGACGGATCAGTTAGTTATCAGGTGGGGGTATTAGTACCAAGCAAGTAATTGATATTCCGATGAAAATCAACATGTTTATGCAACACTTCGTGAACGTTTGTTGTGGTATTTATCTGAGCATCGGAGCGAAATGTGAACGTTCATTATCAGGATATTGATTACATAACACATGTTGTGGTCTATGAAGTCTGATTTTGTCATTGAGACAGTTTCAGATGTAGTAATCTGTAGTAATCTCGTGTACGAATATTGGCCTCACGTTGTTTACGCTATCAAGTCTTTCCTCTCACGTATTGAGAAACACACCAGGCCTGCGTATCACGAAAGGAGTGTATATTATATGTCGGACGTAAAACACGGATCACATGCACAGATTTACATGTACTCCGTGCTTTACGTCCTGATATACGTCCGGCGTAAATGTACACACCCTTCGTGAAACGCAGGCCTGTGACCTGTAGAGCGTCATATCCAACTTGAAGGATACATTCAGCTACTAACCAACCTACTACACCTATTAATACAACGTTAACATTATCATCAGATTTTCCGTTTCTTTGATTATTTTCTTCATAATCCGCATGTTGATATGCACGCAGAGGTTATATTATGGATCTACCAGCTGCTGAATGAGTAAACGTATACAGAGGGTCGATTAACCAGCTGGCTGTAAGAAAAACAATAATTTAACCTCGGTAGACGAATGGGAGACATTTGCTGATCAAGAAGAAGGTTTGGAATGGCGTTAGATACGCCTGCAACTCTGGATATTTGTTCGCGTGCATCCATTAGAATGATACCAGGCTATGTTTAGACAACATTCCGCATCTATCATCTAGCTTGTGTTGAAAACATTGTCATAATTACTACACATCAGTTCTGGCCTTGTATATACATGTTTCCTATCAGATGACTGACAACACCAGCTTTACACGTGCTTGTAAATACTCCTGTAAACGTCCGTATGCATTTCACAAAGTACAAAGCATTAACTCGAATTTATTGTTAACATAAATCGACTGTGAAATGGTTAAGATGGGTCTCATGTCTGGATTGCAAGCACAGGATGCATGCATGTTGATGTAGGCCATGGTTATCCACAATGCTTTAATCTGTATCTATACTATGCGCATGAACGTTGTTGTACTTAACTATGGTTATATCCAGCTAATACCGATGTGTATTCCAACTGTATGTTCCCCTCCAGATGCTCTATTTCTCTCTCTCTATCTCTCTCTCCCCCTATATATATATATATATATATTTATTTCTCTCTCTGTGTCTCGCTCTCACTCTCCCAGTTCTTCCCTTCTCGCCCTTACTATATTTCCCATCTGAAGCTATTTCATCCCTTTCCCCCTCCATCCCTACCTCCCTCCATTCTCTATTTTTCTCTCTCTATTTTTATTTAGCCTTCGCGGTCTTCCTCCAATGGAACCCACTATCAAATGCTTCCATCATAATTATCTAACACGATCGTCACCTCGAAGCACATGCTATATCTCTTCACTTCACCTCCTCGAACCTCACGCACACCACACACGCCTTGCTTCATCTGATACATTCATTGACTACAGTTGGGGTTCTGTTGGGGTTCACGCAACTCTGACCCAAGGACTAGGTTGCCTGGCGGACACTGCATTATCGTGGGTTAAAAGAGATCACTTCCGATGCTAAAGTAAATTCCATTGTCAGAGCGAACAGGCACGATACGGGCAGCATACTGTCATCAACACTTGCATTGAAAGGTCCTTGGTAATTCTGATGGCATCGGGTATTGCCATTTCGAACGTGACTTCACTCTACAATATAACTCGTTCCTTAAACACGAACACTGCATTTATTTTGACATTTGGAAGCGTCGTTCAATATCTCCCCTAAAGCAAATACCTTTATTCAATACCAAATTGTTAAAGGAAAATAATTCATGGCTTATAATGAGTGACGCAACTCAGTCGCTGCCTTCACGTTCCTGCATGTAATCATTGCTGAGTTGCTAAGAGTATCCCGCCACATTCAACATTGCAGATCGAATTTGCTTGCTCATTCTGATAGCTCTTTTAATTTGGGTTAAACTTTGCTCAAGCGAGAGTGGTTGCTATTCTTTATGGAATTCGGTTCCGCCGCATGTACGACTCATCAATAAGCTTGAAGCAGTGATCCCGTGTGTCGATATTGAATGATACAGCTTTCAAGACTTCATCGCGGCCCTGTACCAAAATGGTGATGGTTCTGTGATTAATTCGGACACTATATAGCACTGGTGTGATAAGGAAGGCAACAGGGCGAGATATCGCGCTACGTCGTCCTTAACGACATGATAACCAGCGATGATTATTTATCATTAACCCCATTTTAGTATTCCCCTATTCGCGGGCGTTAGAGATGCTCGACATCACCGGCAGTCGGTGTTCTTCAGGGTGTCTCGTGTAAGCCTAATGCCATGTTGATGAGTAGCTGAGATTATCTACCCTCTACCATCTATAGTACATCAAGCGGATACTACATATAATAATATATTTAAGGAAAACATCGCTTCGGCAATACTAATTCCAACATTAAACGTGTAAATGGGAGTAATGAAGATTGAACTATTAGGTAATTAAATACATCACAAATTGTACATGATTTTCTTTTTAGAAGATTTCATTTATCCTAAATCAGTATTCTTTAGGATTATAGAATCAGAGATCTAAATTATCACTGAAGATAACGCGACCTTCGGTAGAATAATAGGTAGTAAAATACATCACCAATTGTACATGGTAGAATAATAGGTAGTAAAATACATCACCAATTGTATATGATGGAATAATAGGTAGTAAAATACATCACCAATTGTACATGATGTTCCATATAGAAGAGCCCATTGCTTCAGTAGCACACGATGCTTGGTGACATGTGAACACGTGAACAAACGACCGTCAATGCTAATTAATCCCAGAGCATTAACTCCAGAATATTTCCACCGAAGGTCGCGTTATTAACCGTGGTCATGGTGTATAGATTTCATGATCTCCACCCCCAACCCACCAAGTACAACCTAATAACATATCCGTCTTACATCCCACTAGTCAATACAGAGATGTCCCTTCGCGTGAACTTTCGATCCTTGGAAGCAACCTACCGTCAGCTGAAATGTATCTCAACTGGTAAACATCTGGTCTCCGTGTTGGAGCAGAAAACCGTCGAGATTTTAGCAATGGCAGTATAGAAACGAAGGAGTACACTTACCTCAGAGTGAACGACGTACACGCATGTCACACCTGCAATCAGAACAGTTCGGGTATAACCGTTAACGAGTCAGAGCACACCTGTGAACACAAGTCTTATTCGCCGAGTGAAGGCGAAGTCTGCATGGCAAGAGCGAACAAAATGCTAATGAATTCACTAGCGCCCCCTACGTGGATCCACTATTGATTCTGCGATCGTATCCCTCTCCGTGTCTCTCACTCTCACTCTCTTTCCCTGGCGTGTATATCCGCAGAACCGAACTCTTCACGTCTATTCGCTCTCCTCTCCGATCACAGATTACGAGGTTTACTGATAAATATGGACAAATTGAAACAGTAGAGGAAACAGATTGGGTAAAAAGAATATTTCATTGCCCATTTCTTTTCAGCGAGAGCTCCGTTTAGGATGTGATGCTTTGATTCCGCCAATCGCCGTCGGTTTTTAACGTCGTTACCAATCCTCAAACGGTGCAACAGTCGGAAGATTTAGCCGCGTGCGCTGAGCATATGTCTGTGCGTACCGGTGGTATGGACAGGAAGTCCACTAGTGTCAGTCTAGGAGAAAGCTCGCCGGACCAGATTAAGTCGGCAACTAGCTGACCCAGGTCCTCGTGAATTGCCTCCCGGCGCTGCCGATGACATTCAGAGCCGGAGCTTGCTCGTAGCCCTGTTACACTTCCGCCGACTGATAGAATGCATGCATAATATACATAGTTCAGTACGGTGAAGATTTCCCGTTCACACAGACCGTATAGCTTAGATGCCTCTGCACCAAATAGAGTGAGGAAGGAAAAGGATGTCAACAACACGTCAAGTCGATGGGATTTTATGGAATGCAGCGTCGAATTCCGACAAAGTTCAACGTCCGTACAATGCTGTTGTACCGCACACTCCTATGATTACTTTAAGAATAACTATTGAACGAGAGCATAAGAACCAAAGTAAACAACACGCGGCAAGTATACCGAGAATATGATATGTTTAAAAAATATGCTTTTTTCTTTATTATTCATATGAAAGCAAACATATATCTATATTTACCGGCGGGTCATTGTTCGCCGTGTTTGCACATCAATAAAGGGTATCCGGTAGAAGGAGATGGTCTAATTTAGAACGATAGCCTAAACGCGATGGAAGGAGACTGAAAGCATCAGCATGAGGTATACTTCCTCGGGCGTTGAGGTCACATGCGTGCACACTGATTATTTGACCGAGGTAATACTATCGGCGCTGCTCAAAAGAATGAAGGATTGACTCTTTTCATGATAAACATACGTAAATATTGATGAAAGCAATTTGAATAGTTGAATAATTGATCATTCATACATCCTGGAAAATACATAATTATTCTATTTTTCGTTCTAGTAAGGACGGACACTGCTAACCCTGCAATAGCCTGAAAACGATATTAGCGTGCATTATAATTTATATCTGAAATATACCAAATATCTTGACAAACTATTATGTAGGCCTTAATTGAAATCATTTGAAGAAATAACACTGTTGTTGCATATTACATTAATGTGTAAGTATAAGTGTGTAAAACGTGTGATTGTGTGTGCGTGCGTGCGCACACACATGTGTGTGTGTGCGCGAGCGTGTATGTGCGTTTCGCTCTCTTCCCCACCCCTCTCGCTCTCTAGCTCTCTCTCTCAGTATGTGTCGTGTGTGTTTATCTCTGTTTGTCTCTCTATCTCTCTTTTTCTCTCTCCCTCTCGCTCTCTCTCTGGTATATATATATATATGTGTGTGTGTGTGTGTCGTGTATGTTGATGCGTGCGAGTATGTTCGGTGTGCGTCTGTGTATAAGCTTATTTGTGCTTATATGTTCGCAAACGCGGATACAATGTCATGTTCTTAGGTTCAGAAATTCACACTTCATTTTCAGGAAATATCTGGTTCAAGTTAAAGATAAGAAACCCTTTGCTGCTGCGATTCCTGGAAAGCGCATGTAGCGTGTTACCACTCCTGGCGAATTGCGGACGGATGCCATTCATTTTGACTCCCACATTTGTAACTAAGTCAAGAAGGCAAAGCCCAAGCAGCAGCAAACTGCAAATTGCGTTCCTATGAAGCTAGCTAAATTGCTTAATATGTAAATAGAAATCGATGGCTCTGTGACACAGTGGTTCAGCCTAGATAGATGTCAGACCATCCGTATGATTGCGGATCAATTAATCCATTTGAGGTCAAAATAATTCATTATTATATTACGAGAGAGAGTTAGCCACCCTGCTAATATCCCCGCAACAGTTATTAACACCACTGGCACCAGATAACGTAAAACTCTGGGTATTCTTTCTCCAGCTCTAATATCTATACTACGAAACCATAATGACTCTTGTAGCGATCTCTAATGCATGGGGATCGTACACTTACGAGAGCGCTATGTCGGCCTTTGGACTCATAGAGGATATGAGAGCTTCGAGAAACGTACACTTACGAGAGCGCTATGTCGGCCTTTGGACTCATAGATGATATGAGAGCTTCGAGAAACGATACCCTCAGCAATCGTAACAGGCAGTGTCAGTGGACGTTTTAACGACAACTGCATGTCATTTCTTAATGAAATATGTTATGGTGTCATTGTATCTGTGTTGTAACTGTAGTGCATTACGTTTGGTTTAATGGTTGATGGTGTTTTGTGTCTGTGTATATGTGACATGAGGACTACATGCAGTCATGTTAATAATAAGATAAGTGTTTATGGATACAAATAAACTGACCCAGTGATAATTGATCAAGACCATACGGACATTTATAGTTATGCTGATCATACTTTAATATTATACTCAATCAGGATATTCAATACTAAATTGTGATATACTGTATATTCCACGCAAATTCGCGGTAGGACAGGCCATTCTGATCTACATGATATATTTAATTATATTAGATTGGTTTATACTAATTGCTGATATGTATTATGCATGTATATCTCCACACATTTGTGGCAATATAAGCTGTTCTCGTAATGTATATTAGCAATAATATATTCAATTAGGACACTATTTTGGTGGCGCATATTTCCGCACCCATTTGTAACACAGGATTTTCGCTATATTTCATAAAAGTCACATACCGTTAAGATCAGCCACATACCGTTAGGATCAGTGCTGAAGAATACTTCATCGGATCGTAGTAAGTAGCACTCTTTGGTAAAGCCTTTACGAGTAACTGGTATAGAGACGAAGACAGTTACGACGTGATATTTATGGTAGATGTGCAGAGAACAGCTTATACTAAACACGTTGTTAGTGTTTTGGAGGACTGGTGATGAATTTACACTGTATTCACGAAACAAATTAGATTTGGGGAAAATACAGCCGGAAGGTTTTTGTGTTTCTTTTAGGGATTAGCTCTCCAGTACTCGAGAACCCTTTATTGAAGACCAACAGGTTGCAAGCAAAATCGCATCTTGGTCCTGCTTGAGAAGTTTTTTTTACCAGCGGAGGTTCTAATCGATTGAAATGAGATTTCCCTCAACGATTCTGGCAATGCAGGAGGGTGTTTTGATGAGAACGACATTGTAATCAAATCTAATGTTTGAATGGATGTGGTTTGACTAGCCGAAGAAACTTCAGACATAACAAGACTCAGGGCGAGATGGCGGCGAAGGTTTGTTCATTCCGCTCGACCAAAGACAAGCAAAGACTGTCAGTAATGCATCCGCTAATAAAGCAAATCTCAAAGAAAACGTTATTGGATTTGAGGACACAGGTTATGGTATTGTATGTGTGACTTCTCAGTTGAAGGCGAAACGTAAGCCATGAGAACACTCTGCGTCGTATACAGTTAGGACCTTATCTCGAAGTCAACACCACAAGTGTAATAGCTGTACACGCTACCTCAAAGGCATTCCAAGATGGAGCCGGAATTGAGTTTGCAATGTCAAGTCTATTCATTGAATTCAATTCCACACGCTTAGTTATGTTTCCAAATACACCTGCGACAGAAAACCTGGACTACGTATTAAATCTCGAAATATAAATGACAGTGCAATGTTGTCATTTGCAACCGTCATGCGATGTCGAAATGTATTCGATATTCTTCAGTTAATGTCACGGTGCACGTCTACCAGAAGACACTGCATGTGTGGTAGTCTAATTCCTCCACCACACAGACCACGAATCCCACGCATCTCTACGAATTGTAAAATGTTAGGATTCGTAGTTGAATCGTAATCAGTTCGTGAAGTTCTTAACTGATTCGTATTTATTCGTAGTCAGTTCTTGCAATTCTTGAGCGATCGGGAATTCGTGGCAAAAGTTTTGAGCTGTTCAAAGTTTGGGCCACGAACTCCCGATTCCAAAGCATCGTAGTTAATTCGTAACACATTCGTAGTGCAATCTTAGGCATCGTAACTGAATCGTAATCGATTCGTAGGCATTCGTAGGTATTCTTAACTGGTGTATACTCATACACATACAAACTGTCAAGAATAGTCACGAATTCAATTTTAATATTCCACCCTCAGCTCCTAGTGACCATGTTCTAGCGTCAGGAATTTAACAATTGATTCGTGGGATTCGTGGTCTGTGTGGAATAGAGGCATTGTGCAAACTTCCACGAATACTCACGAATCCTAAACTTAACAGTTCGTAGCGATTCGTGGGATTCGTGGTCTGTGTGGAATGGAGGCATATAGATTCAACAAAGAAAGCAGGCGCCACACACCAATTTGGCTGTGGCTGTATTCGATTCACAACTCGAGCAACCCTGTCTGGTGACACGAGTGAAATAATTCCAATAGAACACCTCGTCTTTCAACCTGAGAATGATTAGGACGTGTCAGGAGTATACTCCGTGCTTCGGCAGGTCTAAACTCTCTAGTCAGAGCTGGCGAACGAAAGCATGGGTGCATTACAAAATCATACATATTCCTCTTTGCTAACATGTTGACAACATATGCTGGGTGATAAAGCAGTACATTGGAACAAGTGAGCCAATTTAATTATCAATGTTTTTATTTTTACATATTGATTCACTCAGTGTTTACTTCTGCATTTTGATTCAAATACTCACTGCCCATGCTCCATTACCTAACACTCGAGCCACTACTCTCGTGAATCGAATGCAGCCTGTAATACTAGTATGATAATTCGATCCCTCGATCCTGGCCTACGTTTAGGTATTTCCGCGCAAATAGTTCAATCATATTAATTTTAATGGATGTATTTAATATATATTTTTTATTCAATATGCAAACATTGAAATCACTATTCCTTAAAGGCAGACCACCCTACGAGCATAATGCAGGTTTACATTTATATTGGAGATTCAAGCAAAGTTCCGTTATCAAGGGGATGGGGTGGAATTTTATTTACAATAGAGCTGTATACAGATTTTTGGAGGTACAAACATGATTTTATGTAGGTCAAGTAAATGTACTTCGCATCTGTAGCTGTAGCTGTAAATTAATTCAAAACGAGCATAAATATATGTGATTGTGTGCCTTTAAAACTGAAATAAATTTGTAGGTAAAAAATGGATGCCAATACTAATCACTTCTCTTGAGAATTAAGTCATTGTCGACAGCTCGTTTGTTTGTTTGTTATTTTACTATGGTTGAAGTATGATATGTGAAAGGTGTCGGTTTACAGACTCAACCTTGAGTTCCCTAGAACAGATAAAGTACATGTCAACTCAAGATAATTGATGTGTTCGTTGTGTGAGAGTAATCCACGTCATAGGTACTAAGAATCGTCCTTGAGAAACGATACCCAGGTCAATGTATAAATGTGCACTCATTTCACAGTATCAACTTCCTGGTACGTGAGTAAACAACCCAAGCAGCCATTTCAGGTGCTAGAAGGTTAACATTCACGATTACTTAGTATATCTCATCCCACCGGCAAGATTGGGTCAGTCTGGATCTAATAACCAAGGCAGGAGTACAACTCCGAACTAGTCTTGTCTCATCTCCCCTAGGGAAGGGTACAACTCCGAACTAGTCTTGTCTCATCTCCCCTAGGGAAGGGTACAACTCCGAACTATGCTTTCTACGTTATTACCCTTCCCATCATTCGGCAGAGTGAGTTGTCTCCCCTTGTGTCTACATTGCTCACAACGTTCAAAATGGCGAAAAGTTCGCTGTAGAAGTTCGTGAGCGATATCTAAACTGTTTTTTCGTTCCCCGAATAAGCGTAGAAGGGACTTTTCTAAAAAGAAATTTGACTAAATACTCACCCAGCAAAGATTTTACTCAAGTTGTAGCAGTGAGTCAAGTGGTAGAAATCTCAGCTAATCAAAATCTCAAACTCAAATTAATTTTGTTTCGAGAAC
>JAUTBV010121606.1:0-28740 GCA_032361325.1 Lepetodrilus fucensis
GATAACTATTGAGTACTGGGGACTAAGTACATCAGTAAATAACAACTTTTGGGTGGATAAATCAAGCGCAATTAGTCGGATCGAAATTTGTTTGTCCATTATACAGGCCTATCAACTGTGATATTATGCCTTTAACATTCAATCGGTCAATATTTTTTACATGTGACTCCAAAGATTTATATTTGGGGTGCTATAAACTACATATTCTTTTCAGCTAAACCCATTGGAAGAAACAAGCATAAAACATTGCAATGTCTATCTGGTATAGTGCATGTGTTGTAACAAGCATAAAGCATTGCAATGTTTATCTGGTATACTAGTAGTACATGTGTTGTAACAAGCATAAAACATTGCAATGTTTATCTGGTATAGTGCATGTGTTGTAACAAGCATAAAACATTGCAATGTTTATCTGGTATAGTGCATTTGTTGTAAATGTTGGTAAAGCAAGAACATTGGTGCAGCAAATTTAACTGGAGAATTTATATATATTTTTAATACATGTACTGGTTACGGGCCTATTATCGCCTACCCTCCGTTGTAGCGCTTCCGCGTTCGTGATTCATTTAGATTATGGCATATTTTAAATAAAAAACATCTACTAATTACCAATAGATGATAATTGGAGCAATAATTGGATTTTATTTTAAATTAACACCAGTTTGCTTCAGAATTTGCAAAATGACATCGGGGGTTGGTCACATGACTAAACAATAAGTCGCTTGTTTATATTTGTTCGTCAGCCATAATGTCCTTTCTTGTAGTTATGGCATAGCACAAGTTCCATCAATCTCTACAGAATTTTATGTTTTTTACACGATGTACAAAAATATCGCTCTATTAGTATCTTGTTGAAATCGCTTCAAAATGTCAAAAATAGATCATTAGGCAAAACAAACATTGTCTTTTTATAATACGTGATTAAACTTTTTACATCCATGCATGCATTAGGTATGGTTTATACATTAGTAAATACCAATTTAAAATTAAATTATTCCACCAGAAGATCACGCACCACCTCCTGTTTAATGTGGACGATAATAGGTCCTGCCAGTGGCATAAAAAGGCCTATTTTCACCCTGTTTTCTGTCGTCGCTTGTGCTATAACCGAAGTGCCATAGTAAGTATAATGAAGTATCCAGGAAAACGTTCATATTTTAGGCGATAATAGGCCCGTAACCAGTATTGAAAACTACTAATTTTTCTTTTCATAAGCCCTATACGTAAATGAAATTGAAAGTTATTTATTACAGTAATCATGGTAATAGGGCCTAGTTTTTTCAATTCAATTGTATTTGCTCATTTGAACAATACGGTAAGTAATATTATTTTAGTACAGACTACAAATAGAAGCGGACATAAAATCCATTGTTAAATAGCTTTCAGATCACAAAGTCGTTTACATGACATTTTCTACCAGTTTTCCCTATACTAAAAGTAACTATTGTTGGTTGTTCCTGCATAATATGTAGAGACGAATTTAGAAGTGTGTGAGTGAGGGGGTGGGTGTTGATCACCCACCCCCAAGAAAAATATACTGGCCTAGTGGTTATGAAAGTTTTTTAAAATGATTACATGCTCAAGCTAATTATTATATGTGGATTTGTGAACAAAATCTTAGTTGAGCATGAACTCGTACTCAAGTTTGGTAATCTCGGGGTCTGGTATTTTGGCTTAGGAACTGTCAGTTACAGACTCGTAGGCTAACCCTCCCCATTAAGAATACAAGTTTTATCCGTCCCAGATTCAGATATGTGCACACTTGTCAGTGTTAGAAATTCAGAAAATATTAAGGGTATCCTTCTCCATAGGCCCACTGTTAAATGTATTCGAACCTTTAACATTGCAGATTTGCAAATGACCCCCTTTAAAGGCATAATATCATGGATATTTATGGTTGTTTTGGACTAGTTCTTAGCTATAACTGCAAAGTACATTCACTTAACATCCATAAAATCATGTTTGTACTGTACTTCCAAAAAGTTTTCCACCGCTGTGTGTTTGACAAATCTTCACTGCAACCCCACTTGCGACTCTTGGAGACTCTTGATGCAAAAGGGACATAACTCTGTTTGCTCACACATATTCCTATTAGAACAGTGATACACCAAAAGACAAGATAAATAGAGGAACATTCCCCTAGTTAATATAAAATATTATTTGTTTTATAACTATCTAGTGCTGGGGGATAAGTACATCAGTAAATAACAACATTTGGGTGGATAAATCAAGCGTAATTAGTCTCAGATCGAAATTTGTTTGTCCGATTATACAGGTCTATCAACTGTGATATTATGCCTTTAAATAACAATTATGTAGAAGTGTTCACCTCAATGTTCAATGGCGATGTGTTGTCACCTATGGGTGAAATATTCCCGCCCGTGACGTAAAACAATAATAGTATTAATACACACACTCAATGGCGATGCATTTACATTAACCCAGATCTTCACATGTAGGTGGAAGATTTCCATATGTACATGTATTAAGCAACAAACTACCATGTATTAACCCATATTATTACATTCCAGTTACATTCCCTAGAGGTTATGCAAGTAATACAAACATTCAAGCATAACCTCCAAGTGTTCCGATTCACTAGACAGAAGTAATGTAGATCACAAGCATTCAAACCCAACTGGTGGAGACAAATTTAATATGTCTTAAAAAATGTCTTTTAATTCCTAAAAATACAATAAACTAGGTCTTAAAAAATGTCTTTTAATTCCTAAAAATACAATAAACTGTCTTAAAAAAATTCTTTTAATTCCTAAAAATAAAATAAACATAGGTATGCAATACAAGAGGTTTGATATAAAACTCTTTTTATTTTATTTTTAGAAATTTAAAAACATTCTTAGAGACATAAAATGCAGATTCTTGTGATTTTAAACCACTGCGCTGCACATTTAGATGGCCAGCAAATATTTTATGGGAAAGCTTTCTACTAAATTTCAGAACTCTTTCTTTAGGAATATTTTCTGCAAGTTAATTAGAATTACATGGAGCCTGTAGATGTTTGGAAATTATGTCGTTTTTATTAAATAAAGCTAAAATGTATAATGCCCCCAAAAGCACTGGCCCTTCATTTTATTGAGTATACTAGTATATTATATTGCCGGTATAGTACTTAATAGATACATATTTAAGTTTGTGATATTCCATCCTTTATTAATACAAAATCAAATGGTATTTGAATGAAGTTGCAATGAAATTATACAATGTTTGTATTGAGTCATTTGTATTTTGTACCATGGAAAATTGTGATGAATTTGTATGTGTACATATCTGTGCTTACAGTTGAATCAACTGTAAGCACACATACAAGTGCATAGGGCAACTGTGATCGCCATCAGTGGGGGCAAGGCTAAAATGTATACTAAAATATCAAAATGTTAAATGTGAAAGCACTGTAATGCATCATGTTACGGTTCTAATATCCGTCCCACACATGAGGGGCTGCTTGATTTGTATACAGGTACAAATTAAAATGAGTGTGAATAATCAACATGTATCCCATATACTGAAAGAGTGTTCAATCATATCAGCATGTGCCATTTAAGAATATATTTTAAAATGTGTAATATAATTCTTTTAGAGTAGTTTTGGATTTTGCTGGACAATTCTGATTGTTGCCAGTTGTCATTGAAGATGACGTGATTGTTGTCAAAATAAGTGAACCATTTTACTGCAGAAATTGAACAGGAACAATATTTCTAGAGGTACGATAACTAGAAAATATATGCTGTATTTATCTCAAATTTGGTCAAAACTTGTATCTGTGGTTGTATGCCTTTAATTTGATTTTGCAAATTGGGGCACCAATAATCGAGCAGCCCTGTTACCTAGAATTATGATTGCAAATATTTGCACATTGCTTGTTGAGTTAGCTTACTTTACACCCATTTCTTCTTTCTAGCTACCTGTGGATTTGTTGCATATTTTGTAATAAAATTATCAAAATATAATTTCCAATCTTGTGGTTTTTGCATATGGTTATGGTATGTGATCGCCAAACCATCCAAAATGTTTTCCATAGAGCCAATAACAGTTCAGGAAAGGAGCTGGGTATCATTTCTCAAAGCTCTCTTAGCCGCTAAGGGACCATAGCACTCTCCTTGCTATCGGCGATACCCAGATGTGTAGACAACTAAGCATTTAGAGAACTGTGGCAGTATACATAAAGTCTAAGAATTTTCTTTAAAAACAAATGTATGTTGGGCCTAATCAACTTCAAATGCTCTTATTTGTCCCATCTCAGAAGACCGTTCTTATTGTTTCAATATTCCCAATTTTATGAATGCACACTTAAAATCCCAAGTATAGATTCACCCAACTTGAACTTCCCACCAAGCTTAAATTTCATCAACTTCAACATATTTGTACTTCACCAAAATCTTTGCAAATCCGGAAAAATAAAAACCAAAATACCTTAAATTATAATTACCAATGAATTTATTCAGTGATTTCCAAGCGATGAAGTGACACATGAGAGATAACAACAGCACTATATACAAAAATGATTAAAAAAAAAAGAAAATAAAAATGTTTTAAAAACTTGATTTTAAAAACTTTGTTATTCGACACTGCAGCGTGTTATTTGGTGCTGCGGCGCGTGGGTTCGGAAGCCGTGGGTGGCGGCGGCACTCCCTTCCTGTCCAGGTCCTCCATGTACTGCGTGACAATCTTTCTGCGGTCCTCCTCCACACACTCCAGCACTAGGTACCGCTTGTCATTCTGCAACCACCAGCAACAACACCATGTCAGGACATAGTTTTAGAACACATGGTTCTACATATGACGTCACCATTGTTGGTAATAACATATATAGCATATGCTGGTGCTTTCGAGCCATGACATTTTCTGACCAGCAGGTAATTTTTAGATTTTGTGAACACTGGAATAACACCCAGCTTGGTCTTGCATAACCAACAAATTCTGTGTTCAGCCAGCAATGTAAATACACACGCACTTTAATAGCCCAGAAAAGGAAGCGATTTGTTATTAGCAATGAATAAATCTATAAATTATTAGAGAAAACTACTATACCTGCAGTATTTTTTCAATGTCTTTCAAGTGATTATCACTTTCCTCTAATAATTTCTTGGACCTGTGAAACAAAATTTACAATAGACAATAAAACAATTAATAAAACAATTAACAATAAAATTTACAATAAAGTTCACCACTACAAATAAGTAGCCGAAGTAGAATTTGACAAAGTGTCCTATTGCCATGCACAAGAGATGGCCACGAGACCGCTATAGCAGCAGCCACAAGAGCTTTATGAATGAATGTTTTACATTGCAGTGGGAATATCTCACACAAAGAGCTTCTTGACAGGATGACCCTGGGGATGAACTTACTTGTACGTAATCAGCTTAGTCTCCTTCAGAAGTTCCCTGAAGTCGCTCTTAGCCTGCACAAACTTCTCATGCATGTACTCATTGAATTCCTTTTCACGTTTCTGTATAGAAAAATAAATGCAACAATGTAGCATAAAAGTTCACAAATATTTTATTGCGAAACATACCGTCTTACTTGAACATTGTGAGGAAGAATCCATTATTATTTTGAATAAATTCTAGAGAGATACTAACCCGGTCACTTGATGAGAACTTTCCGTATCTGGGATCCTCTTTGATGAGTTTCTTCACCTCCTTCCAGTGAGAGGTCAGTGTTATCTGTAAATGTCAATGTCGCCCAGTTAATGTCATCTAACGCCATTATCACAATATATATTTTTTAATGTCATCCAATACTGACAAACTTCATTAAAATAATCTGCAGCCCTCCATTTAATGTTGTTACTACGTTTACAAAGTATATATAAAACCAGTATTGCGATACATATTATATCGTGAGCCTATTACTGTGATATGCATCATATTGCGAGGTGGGCGTATTGTTGTACCCCTCTAGTTCTTACAAACTTCTTAGCCAAAGAACAGTTCGTAGCCATACTATTAGGAACGTGTTCCTTTCATCTGTGCCGAGTGTTCTTGCACAGACATGTGACGTCATTTCAGTAAGCTGTACCGAGTGAAAGGAACGACTCCCACACATCTCGCACAAGCAAGGTGTCGGTAAAGAGTTGCCTTAGATATGGTGATGTCACTGTACTTTTTCTGTGCTGTCTGCACCACCTCGCTAGTGAGTATTGCCAGCACACTATGAGAACTGTGTAATACATTCCTTTGAGAAAAGTGTCTTTCCGGCTTACGCTAGACAGTGTACTGCTCTCAAAAGAACGTACCCTTAGAATCATCAAGATTGTCGTACGATCGTAAGAATGTTTCGAGAATAGGTCCCCAGGCGTTTAAAAAAAAAGGGATGTACATTTACGCCGGACATATATCAGGACGTAAAGCACGGAGTACATGTAAATCTGTGCATGCATGCTTTATGTCCTGCGTAAATATAAGCCCCTTTCGTGAAACGCAGGCCTGTAGCGCATGTTTAGTTTGCCACTGGGCCCGTATTTTAGAGGATGTGACTACACTTACGTCTGTCGTCTCCTCCAGCAGCTTGTGGAACATCTCCTTGTTCCGCTTGGTCAGGTTCTCGATGTGCTCCTCAAACAGCTTCTCCTTCTCGTCGCGGTCCAGCTGGTCTGCCAGGTCCCAGCGGTGGTCCTTCCGCAGCTGTTTCCGCGTGTCTCGCCAGCTGGTCTCAGAGTTGCGCACCTGCAACACCGCAACACCAGCACTCAGAGGATGCATCATCAAATTTGAAGCGACTCAAACACCAAATTTTATTGTATAAACCTAAAGAACTGATGATCGTACACAATATGCAGTGATTGAGTTACATCGTTTCATCAAATCTTTCTGCTATCTTCCAACCTACCAGGTCAGCCAGCAAAGCCTTGAAGTGCTGGATCGATTCATCCTTTTTGTGCTGTTCCCTTTCTTTCTCTCGTTCCCGCAAAGATGTGGAGAGCGTGCGCTGTACTTCCTTCTCTCGTTCACGCAAACTGTTCTCCACTCTCTCCTGCTTCTCTTTTTCCTTGCGGTCCTTCTCTCGTTCTTTTCTATCTTCGTTGTCAGAGTCCTGAAAGAAAAAAAGTTACTATTTTCTCCATCCATAATTATCAATAACAAAAACACTATTTTCTCCATCCATAATTATCAACAACAAAAACAATCTATTTTACAATGACAAAAAAAGAAGAGATGTCCAAGTGCATTTCAGGTTGCAATTAGATTTATGACATGACAGTGATCTGGTTGGGAGGAAAGCCTGTAGATATACATATATTACAGAAAAACTTCACAAAATAATGTGAGCAGAATATTAATGCGAAAAATGTAACCGCTGTATTGTCTCATTTAATTGCTGCACATTAAAGGTAAGATCGGGACAAAACATGTATGGAGATATGGCCGTTCGCAATTTATTGGTGTCACATTTACGTCTAAAATCTAGGTCGCATTAAATTAGTGACGCATTAATTTCGTGATTTACAGTACACGAAGGGAGGTAACTTTACTGCACAACTTCGCATGTTCATATTTACAGAATATCCCCTGTTCTCCTCACACATATACATTTTCTCTCCTAAATTAGAATTGCTTTCAAGAATCTTTCATTCATATCACGGCTTGTCAGTTTAGGGAAGACAGAAACCCACAGTATGTAGTGCTTCATGTTGCAGTAAACCTTTGAGCACCGGCTGGTAAAGACAGACCAAGGATGATATCTGTATTGCCACATAAAGAACAGTGATTGCACATCCTCCTTTCAATATCGCGTCAGACAGGCAACTTTTCACACATTGATGCCATTGACAAACCTCCTACCACTGAGAATACATGATCAGCTACTCACATCGTCAAGATTTCTGATGTAGTCCTTGAACCAATCCTCTCGCCTGGAACTACTGTCCACGGCATCGTAACGTGGATCTGAATTGATTTTCTTTTTCGTCTCGCTCCAGCGAGAATGACGTTCCAGACCAGATGTCTCTCGCAGCAGTTGGGTGAAGTCGGCCCTCAACTGAAAAATCCAAAAGCGAGAGTTCACGTATCGCGGTAAATATGTGTGGCGTTAACAAAATGTTTTCCTGAAGGAAATGTTTTTTTAAAAGTCTTCATACTGTTTGTTCACAATCCAATAGCAATGCATCGATGTGAAGGATGTGTGAACATAAAGGAAGGGAAGTAAAAAAAATATTATATCATTATGTAAGAATCCATCAATTAATAAATTACAGGAGGAACAAGTATAGTTACATGTTAACCATTGCTCGATTTCAAGTGCATCAACAAGAATGAAATCAACTTTGTTATGAATTGTCAAAAATTCTCTCCAAGATTGGCTCTATTTCCCATTTCTGCCAATTACAGAAACAATATTTGCATTTAAATTTGAACAGAAAAAGATAATTGATTAAATTAATGTTTTGTAATAATTTTGTAATTTGATTTGGGTTCCGCCATTGTGGAGAAAATTAATTTAGAAACATCTGGATAGCAATTAAGATTTGTATTAAATTTGAGAACACTATAATAATACATTAATTGTATTTGTCTTATTAAAATTATTTAATAAATTTTTCTTTGAAAAATACACAACTTTATCCAGATGTATCTTGCAGACAAAACATTTAACATGACATATTATTGAAACAGCCTATCAAAGATAAATTCAGCCTTATTGAACTCGCAGATGCAATTAGTGAATAGATTTCAGGCTTCATTTACCAGAATGTCCACACAAAAAAAAGAGATAAAAATTACTTTGAGATTTTTGATAGAATGAGTGTGTTTTTTTTCGCAGCAGGAATATTTCATCCATACGTGACATGGAAAAAAACAAATGAGAATAAAGAAACCTGAAAACTCTTCATAAAACCTAACATACCTCATTTCAATGTTGAATAATTTCAGTAATTGACTGCATAATACTAATTGCATATGAAATATTTTGTATTAGATTTTTTTTCCATTGAAGTGTCAAAAACAAGAAACATGTGTTGCATAGAATTCAGTGCCAATATTAACAAATAATGTATGACATTTCTGTCATATACTAATACAGAAGAGACTCAGAAATTACTTAAATTTTGAAAATGTCAATACAATAATTATTTTATACAATGAACATATTTGTCCTGCCATGACACTTGAATGAAAACAAAAAGTGATTTCTTTCAATACATTTTGGGACATTCAGTTGTGTCTGATTACTTTCTAAATTTAAAAAATGTTTATAATCAGCCCAAAAGAAAAATCAAGTATACCTAACAGGTCTGAAGAACACTTGGCAAGAGGAAAGAAAAGAAACTGCGAATTGCTCCAAATATTTCACTTGGACAATTAGAAATATTTGACATGTATGTATGCCATTTTTACTTCAAATAAACATGTTAAAAAAAAGCAATAGAAACTTTACAATAATAATTGAAAGAAAACTATTCAGAATACTAACTATTTACTAAGGCTTGACAATCCAAAGTCCCATTTTATTTTTAACTATTAACAGCCATTTATTATTCAAATTTTCAGATGTCAAATAATAATAATTCTATGAATTAGGTTAAAATTTCACACATAATGGACTAGCAGGCCATGCTAAAGCAATTTGTTTATTCGAGCGAGTGAATTATTTAAAGTCGCCACAGGAATATTTCACCCATAAGTGACGATAATATTTCTTAAGATTTTGTTGTTTTATTTAAATTTAAAAAAATGGGGGTTCACATTTCACACGACGACTTTCCAGCTTTCTGGCAGGAGGGAAACCTTCAACACATGTAGCACTGAGTTTTGCAGCACACCTGCTATCACTGGCTGGTACTGACGAATCAAGGACGATAACTGCACTGCGACAGTACAAATACATCCTATTACGAGTGCATCAAAAAGTAACTTCAATGACCAGGTTTGAACTTAGGACCTTTGGATCCGAAGTCCGACAACTAAGTAATGTACTATCATCTGTCCCATGGCTTCCATGTCCAAGGAAACTCAAATATTAAACAAATACAACCCCAAACGTTTATCACTAAAACACGTTTCAAATACTGTACAGATAAAATTTTCCAACCAAATTTGGAACGGCGACACAACTGAATGCCCCAAAGTTTTAAGATTTCGAATAAATATTTTAATCATCCATCTTATTACGGTTTGTTAACAAAGAGCAAAAACAGAGATCAGGCCTCACGCCTTTCACATACTCAGAGCTTTTTTTGCACCACTATTGCATGGTGGGATTTCCCATAATGCATTGCAACTGAGTGACAGGACGGTGTACATTTCAACCACAGGATCTATTCGACTCTGCCGCTTTCTTCTTTATGTCGGGACAATAAATCGACAATTAATAATACGCATACAAATTCAAAACTTTCTTTAGAGAAATCATTTACATTTACTGGTTGCATGAAAAATGTTGATTATATGTTATTCGTTTCATTAAAAATCATCATCTCATCATTTAAAGCGTTAATATTCATCAAAAATTATCCGAGATCAACTAATACTGATAAATGTTGAGAAAATATATTACTTGTTGATTTAATAGATTATTTTTTTAAATATCATAAAATCCAACTCTATTCATATTCACTGAAAATCAAAACATTCATATAACGGCAAAGGGCAAAATATTGATTGCAATATTATTAAAAATGTGTATATAATGTCGCTAAGTATTCATATATCAGATCTTAATGATAAACATTGTGTATTACATGACTGATTATAGGCTGCTATGTAAGTAGATGCATCTATTCATAATGCAGCATAATTGCAAATAGCAATATAGCAATATCGGCAACATAGAATGCATTATACAACTCAATCAATCATTGAATAAAATACCTGAAAAAGAAATATTTTTACAATGTTTAGCATGGACTTGTTTATAGGGGGATCAAATGTTATCTGATTTTGTCACAGATTCTCAATTTCAAATTATTATTATTATTATTACTATTATTATTATTATTATATAAAATCACAGGCCCCTTACAACATTTGTATCTCCTATTTAACAAGTCCATACAGTTATCCTGAAAACAACATATAATAAACAAAAGATAGACATTCATTGAATTGATAAATACCGACATATATCCTACATTGAAACATAAATAACATAATTAAAATGGAAGCGTAACTTCACAAATTGTTTAAGATATTATTTTTAAAAGAAGACAAAAGTGGTCCAAAGAAATCACAAGTCAATTGTATTGCCTAAAGAATAAAATAAAAAAATATTCAACAGAAATTAATTCACATGAAAAACTAGTCATGCAGAGAATAATTTGGAGCTTATAAACCTGTGGGACTTTTACACCCATTTCCCAATGACAGACCACTAAACATTCAAACATTACTAGTTGCCAATGAATTCCTGTAAAAGCTGAAATCTATGCAACTAAATGGTCATCACAGTACCTCAACAAAGACTTGCGATAACTTTGGGCCACAGACATACATATCCCTCATACCCCAAATCGATTGGAGAGAAAGAACCTACCTTCTCCTTTTGATTGGATTTCTCCTCTTTCTCCTTACGTCGGAGATCAGAGACGAAATCCGTGAACAGCGACTCCCTTTCTCGCATTTTCTCGATGCCCTTGAAGCGTTCGTCTTTGCCGTAGCGAGAGGCAAAGTCGCTGAAAGACGACCTGAAACATACAAATTAAACCTTAAGCCAAGATTGTTTTTTTACTTCACATTTATTAGTTACAATGTAGCCAAAAAGGACCACACTTCAATAATTTAATTTGATTGACATTGAAAATCTCTACAAACGAACGAGTGATTATGGAGTAACGTTGCTGCGGGAATCATTCGCAACGATATCTCTACAAATAATGGCAGACAAATCGCAATACTTTTAATTCCGGGAATCATTCACCCATTTGCAACGATATCTCTAAAAAGAATGGCAGACAAATCACAATACGGTTAATTCCATCATAGAAAAGTTCTATCCCAAACTGGTCCAAAGTTATTGAAGTGACTGAATTATTGTTTAACGTCAGGCATCATTCATAAAAACAACAAATTTAATTCTTTACATCGCTGCAGGAATATTTCACCCATATACGACGAACAACAACATGAGCGAGTTATTGTTTCACATCACAGCTGGAATCTTTCACCAATGCAACGAACAACAATAACGGGTAAATTCTTTGGGTATCTGAGCACATTGCACCAATTCCTAAATTCCGACTGACTTTCCGTGCAGCTTGGAGTCGTCCAGCAGCTGCCGGAATGCGTCCTTCTTCTCGCGGAGCTTGCGGTGTTTCTCACGCCGCTCCTCCTCCGCGCGCTCCTTGACGTACTGCTCGAACACCTGCTTCCTCTCCTTGGACGTCAGCAACAGGTAGCGCGGGTCGAACACGATCTTGTGCAGCTCCTTCTCCCACGTGGAGAACGCAGACACCTGAAACACGCAGACACACCTGAAACACTGACACTTGAAACATGCAGTCACACCTGAAACATGCAGTCACACCTGAAACATGTAGTATCACCTGAAACACATACACCTGAAACATGGAGACACCCCTGAAATATGCAGACACACATGTAACACACAAATACCTGAAACATGCATACACCTGAAACATGCGTACATCAGACACATACAGACATCTGAAAAACAGTAGCGGAGGAAGGGCTTGAGAATACACAAGTATTTTCTCTCCTGCAGCTATCCACCAAGAGACCATAGCGGTTTTGCATCCATCTTTCTCATGGACCGTAACGACATCTCCCTGTCTGCACAGACAATACAAGCAACACAACATCTCCCTAACTGCACAGCTATGATAAGAAGACAACTTCTCCCTCACTGCACAGACAATACAAGCAACACAACATCTCCCTAACTGCATAGATATGATAAGAAGACAACTTCTCCCTCACTGCACAGATAGCATAACAACACAACAACGTGTCCCTGTCTGCACAGACAGTACAAGCAACACAACGTCTCTCTGACATCTACCCACCTCCTTCTCCGCCAGCATGTCGCGGAACTGCTTCATCCGGATCTCCAGGGGGACGATGGCCCTCTGCCGCGCCGCCTGCACCTCCGCCTCGATGGCCGCCTCCTTCCCCGCGTCGATCTTCCGCAGCCCGCCTCCCACGATTCCTCCCAGGTCCTTCTTGTCCTCCTCCTTGCTCTCGTCCTTCTCCAGCCTGGGAACGAGGAACGTATCTCACATGTACCGGAACTGACAAAAATGACCGTACCATGGACCGTGTTCAGGCTGCACATTTCACTATACTAATATATTTAAAAAAAATGTAAATTTAGGTTTAGAGCGACTTTCAAATTCTAATTCACTTATATTATGGTTTGTCAGTTTAGGGCAGAATAAAACCTGAAACATTTGCCATATCAGGGTTGCGCTCAGACTAGTATTCCCCTTTTTAGAACTATTCTTGCACAAAGGTACATGTTCATATTCTGCATGTATACATCTCCAAACAGGCTTCAATTAAACATGTGCCTTTAAAAAATTAAAAAATACAAATACATACTTCTTTTTCTTCGTGGCAGGTTCGTCATCCGCTTCTTTCTCGTCTTTCTTCTTCTCAGCTGTAAACAAAATAACTTCAACATAACTAATTGTACTAAAAGCTTGCATTCCATTAAAAATAACAAGGCAATGGAAATATAACATTAATTTGAATTAGTTTGCCCCAATCAATTAAAAAATAGGCATTGATGAGAAGGAAATGTGAGTAAATTATTATCTTATGTTGCAGCAGGAATCTTTCACCAATGATGCAACAGTAGATATTAATTAATATATTTTTCTCTCTCCATTATTTTAAAATAAAATCTTGTTTAAAAATTACCAAAAAATAAAAAATAAATTTAAATAAATATATATATAGTTTTATTATTATTATAATATATATATATTTTTTATTATAATAAAATACTGGAAGGAAGGCAGCCTTACCCTGCTTGGACTGGTCGGGGGGTCCGGCGATCATCTTGTCCACGTCGGGTCGGTTCAATAGCTCCTCTGGCTTCTCCCACAGAGACGAGCGCTGGCTGGGGTTGTAGAAGAAACAGCGGCCATCCCCGGTCCACACCACACACCTGACGCCAGACCATGTCACAGTTACAACAACAGACAGGTAAGGATATCTACCTCCATCCCCATCCCTTAGCTGGATCTACATTCGCACCCCATAATCACAGCCCTACCCCCACCGCCTAGTTTTTATGTCCACCACCACCACCTAGTCATACCTCCACCACCACCCCCTAATCATATCTCCACCACCACCCCCTAGTCATATCTCCAGCCCCACCCCCTAGTCATATCTCCACCACCACACCCTAATCATCAGGCACGACATTGGACAATTCTGATTTCACCGCAAACAGGTCTGGTGGCTGCAGTCAGGGTCCCTGGACAAATAAATCACCAGATTTCCACAGAAAATTGCAATCACTCCACCCATTAGTGACTCCACCCACTCCCTATTGACTCCACCCTACTCCTATGTAATATATCCATATTGACCATGAAATGTCGACAAACAGCGATTGTATGCTTTAACGTCAGGACAGGCCTAACAACAGGTAACACATGACTTCGGCAATGTCAACACTGTTACTACTCACCAGGGGGTGCCAGTGACAGGTGTACTGGATACCGGCCGTGCCTTCTCTGCAGCTTTCTGTTCTTCCGTCTTCTCATCCTCCACAGGCTTCTCCTGAAATGGTCAATCAATCAATCAATCAATCAAATAAAAAAGAAATCCAAATAAAATATAATATTTTTTTTTTTAAATAATAGAATTGACAGTGTAGCTCTTTGAGCAAGAGGCCAGCATGATATAAATTACTTCTCATCATAACTGGACACAAATATTGTAAATGTTGGAATTAAATAGAATCGTGTATAGACATGCACAAATTACCAAGATTAACAATGTGAGAGAGTGGGCATGGAGTTTAACGTTGCTGACAGGATATTCTCAAATATATTTTTTCTTTCATAATATACCTCCTCCTTCGCTTCCTCTTTAGTTTCTGTTTCCATGGCAACCTCGTCCCCGTTCGTCGTACCGTTCATTTGCGCAGGCTCGGCCTTGACAGGAGCTGCTGTCTGGTTCACTGATGCTAAAAACAATCATCACGTTAGTAAAACACTCAAATTTCTCCAATTTTACACATTTACACAATCAGAAAAAATGATAATCCTTACCTTCCCATTCTACCAGAGCTGGTGGCTTGTCCCATGTCGACTCCATTGTGCGTGCGTTATAGTAATAATTTCTGCCATCGGCATTCTTGTGTTCGGTCCAATCGGCTACCTCTTGTGGCTTGGGTGGCAGCTGTAATAGAAATGTTGGAAAGTTTGTACACGTTTCCATAGGAATTTCACATGACCGTCTATCTGCAGTATATATACGATCCTTTCCATGTGTACAGATGGATCTATGTTGGGCAATGTGCATGATCTTTTTAAACAATGTTCCTGTGTCTCATTTTATAAAATCCTGGGCCCGAAATTACAAAACTTCTAGAAGATGATTCATGTGAACAAAACCTTGAGTTGAGCAGGAGTTTCTATGAAAAAAAAGGGTGTACTAATCTCTAGTACACGATTCGGCTAGAGAAAACCACGAATGTTTTAAGTGGGTTTTTTTTAAAAACAGATAGAGACCATTATATTTCTGTTGAATAAGTATCTACAGTCAACATATATTGGGAGGATGCCTATTAATTCAAACTAACTCCACCATTTTAAACACCAGATTTAGCTTACCAACAATACAAAAAAGATACCAAAAATCTCTCCAATTCTGAAAAAGTCTACTACAATACTTTAAACTCCAAGATGCATGGTTTTGATTGAATTAGTGTTTTTGGTCGCAGTACAAATATTTCACCCACACGCGATCCAAGGTACATGGACTAAGCACCAGGACGCTCACAGACAAGAGACAGATAGACACAGACAGAGCAGGCATGGCAACATACAATTGTGATTTCAGCAGAAAACAAACCCGGGTTATAGACACCCTACCACCCACCCCCTACAAGGCAAATACACCGACCATGGATTTCCATGGAAAATTGCCATACCTGAAAAAGACAGACAAATAGGTCAGACAGGCAGGTGAGACAGACAGTCAGACAGGTGAGACAGACGAGACAGACAGACATCTCACCTGTGTCTGTGGAGGCTTCTGTACAGACACTACAGGCTCCTGTGATATGGACTGGTTCTCCGCACTGCCAGAGTTCTGGTTCAGCACGGGCTGAGCCTGCGTGACGTTCTGGCTGAAGTTTGGCGACATCATGCCTGGGAAGCCTCCCTGCATTCCAGCTGCATGAAAATAAAAATAAAAATAAATAAATATAGAAAACTCACATCAATCTGGTTTCTGAATATACAACATATATATCTTTTCTCACTAAGAAGTTTTGAGAATACGAGCACTGGTGCCTTTCTTCTTCAGTCTGCAAATTCTTAGAGTGCCTGGAGCCTTTAGAAGTTTGGAAGTTTATCTTTGTTAATTATCATAAAGCAATATTTATATGTCCAAAAAGGCTACTTGCTCTTAAATTAAATTCTGCTGAGCATATTAGTTTAATAATTACATTTTTTTTTTTTTAAACACTTGGAAATTCTTTCAGATAAAAAAAATATAGATAACTGTAAATTAGTGTTCAGTTCATTTTTAATGTTTACATTGTAATGAAATTCATATTAACATAATGGTAAATGGCATATAATGTGCATTAAATGGGAAATGAAGAAATGTGTAATGTTTCTAAAATGGCTATTAGATAAAGCTGCACAAAATTAAGGAAATACACAGATTGTGAGAGATTGTGAAGGACTGTAATTGTTGTGGAAGAAACCAATATTATTCCACACATAGTATGAAGACAGTACAGATTATATAAACATTTAGTTTCAAACATATAGGGAACACCTGTTGCACAACGCTCTTGTAGCACTACAATAGTTGTAACTGGGCTCCCACCACAATAGAAAGTGTTGACAATAGTTGTAGCCTATAAGGGTGTTGTGAAACGGGCCCCAGAGCCAAACAATGCTGGTAAATGTGTTCACTAATGTATTACAAACATACTTGGCAAAGCTAGTTATATAAGCTAGTATAAAAAATACACCCGGCAAAGCTAGTCCGATAAGCTATACTGTTCGAAATAAATGTGGAATATCTTGTTTCAAACATAAATTAATAATTAAGGGACGAAACTTTAAACATGGCTCGCTAAACTTGCAAGGTTATGTATAGTCGACTGGTCATTGGTTAATTGAGCTTCAATAAATATGGTATTTATTGTAAATTATATTATACTATCATAGCCATCCCTGAGCTGAAATTGTGTACTAACATCAAGTACATATAGAATGTGGTCCGACATCGCGGAAACTATCAACATGCATCCATAGGAAACAACAGGAGTGGGTGAGATATTTATTGTTTTACATCGTAGTGGGATTGTTGTTGTTGTTGAATTGGGGTTTAAAGTCGCTTTCTAGAATCTTTCACTAACATCACGACTTTGTTAGTTTAGGGCAGGAGGAAACCCGCAACATCCGTGTGAGCACATATCCCTTCTTAAATCGGCTTTTTATTAGGAGGTGATAAACTGGGTCTTAACTTCAGGAGCTCCTAACTCTAGGGAAGCCGTCGTGAAATGGGGGCCTGGAGTACAATACGACCATTTTGTTGAATGTAGCATCAACATCCTTAGGATTTCTTAGGATTAAACTATTTGTTAGCATTATTAGGAGTGATGCTCAAAAATTTAGTTTTCACTGCTGAATCAGTTAAAATAAAATAAAAATTCTTATTTTTAAACTGAGCTTTAGAGCCGATTTTAAGATTCTTTCACTTACATCATGGCTTGTCAGTGCTACTGATGGACCAGTTATCATAACTGCAATGCCACAGTACCGACAATGCATCCATCACGATCTCGTGCCTTGTAGCGCCGAAATCAAACTTTCCACCACTGCGCTACCCACCCCGATCAATGCCAAAGGGTGCACTGGTGTGTCCGTGTACGTACCGTCGAGATCCTGACCCAGGAATGCGCACCACTTCTCCCTCATCTCCTCGGCGGAAGCGGTGTCGTGGTGGAAGCCCGTCTGGAACAGCGCCGGCATGGACGGCAGAACCAGGTCCATCATCGTTGTCAGCATCTCCGAGATGTCGTCCTCCGTCTCGAACATCTGAGCCGACCACGCGTTCAGTCTCTGTCAATAAAACATTCACATTTAATTTTTAAATGTTTTTATTTTATTTTGGAATGTATGTTTGGAGACGCTTTTAAAATTATTTTATTTACATCACAGATTTTCAGTTTAGGGCATGAGTAAACCTGCAACATCCATATAAAAAATATAATAAATAATGTTTTGAAGAATAATTGATATGTCAAAAAATTATACTTATTATTACTTTTTGGATATTTATATTATTATTTTTGTTTAGAATGAATTCCAACATATCTGAAGACCTCAAAAACAGCCTGGGTCATCATAAGAGTAAATCGACTTACTTCCAGACATTCTCGTTGATAGAACGCCACCAGCTTCTTGCTGAGGCCCAGCTTCTCACTCTTGCCCTCGATGACGGTCACGTTATAGTGCCAGGCGATGCTGAGGTACGGCATGGCCTCCGCGTACCTAGAAATACCACCAAGACGACGGCCGTCACCACTATTCATATCACAATATATCTGTGTCTACTAACTACAGATAATTGGGCTGTGATTAACTTATTACTATTATTATTATTATTATTATCATTAATTTTACTGATTGGGGTTTAGAGACAAGATTATTTCACTTACTCATAATATGACTCATCTGTGTCTAATAATAACTACAGATTGATAAGTGATGATTTTTTTTTATCAACTTACTATTATTATTATTTTACTATTTGGGGATAAGAGCCACTTTCAAGATTCTTTCACTTGCTATAATCATGATTCAATTGTGTCTAGTACCTACAGATCATATGGATGTGATATTCTTCATTATATTATTAAATACAGATTTTGAAATCTGGCCTTGTGATTATGAAACACTTTTTAGCATGAAATCGTACTCAAAATGTTTCATAAACTCTGGGTCAGGTTTCAGAGCCATTTTCAAGTGAGTGAATATGGAGTTTAGCGTCACTCCGGGAAAACATTCACCCAATTGTGACGATCCATTTTCAAGAATATTGGAGATAATCTGTAATGTTTATAATTTCGTCAGTAAAAATTATGCTCAAATACAAAACGTGAAAATCTTTAAAATTATTGACAAAAGAGCAATAATAAGAGTATGGTTTTAAATGGGCACCTTTCTCTGTAGTATGCATCCAGGCCTTTCACAAACAGATGCACCACCTCCCTAAACTGATAGTACTTCCTGTGCCAAGCCTGAAACACAAGGGAGACGATCGTAGATCAACGGCTCGCCACTACAAACAATGCCACAAATATGAAGAGGAGTTTAACGTCACTGCGTCTTTCACTCAAGACGTGATGCAGGTGTTCAACCTGGCCCCGAGAATATGAAACTTTTCTGAGTATGTCTTTGTGCTCAACTAATGTGCTATGCTCAAAAACATGACATCTTAGGAATACAATTCTGAGTTGAGTATGAAATTGTACTCAGAAAAGTTTCATAATTTCAGGGCCTGCTCAATTAGGCAGTGAATATGACGAGTGAGTGAATATGGAGTTTAACGTCACTGTGGGAATCTTTCCTCCATTTGCGACTATATTAGGCACAGACACTGCTCTTTAGGGCATCTCTGGTTGCCTTCAGCATGAAGAGGGTTAATTCAGTGATCACATGGTTAACTATCTTGTTAATGTATTAGCAATATGGTCAATATATTTGTTTAAATTGGGGTTTAGAACCGCTTTCAAGATTATTTCACTTATATCACGGATTGTCATTTCAGGGCTGGATGAAACCCACATCATCTGTAGCGCTGAGTGTTGCAGTAAACCTGCGAGCATCTGCTAGTACTGACAGACCAAGGATGATATCTGCATTACCACTACAGTGAATGAGTGAGTGAGTGAGTGAGTGAGTGAGTGAATGAATATGGAGTTTTAACTTCACTGCAGGAATCTTTCCCTCATTTGCAACAAACCAGTCTACAGATAGTGTATCCTATCAATATTGTCAGAAATGTATTACCACTCTACAGATAGTGCATCCTATCAATATCGCGTCAGAAATGTAACTTTCGTAAACATTGATGCCAGGCCCCCTGGGGATGATTTGAACTCGAGGCCTCTGGCTCTAGTACTCAACACTACTGCCTACCTCGTGTAAGCGTATGCCCTTGTCGCCCATCTCATGTTGAATGCCTACAATCAGCTCCTGAGCAGCCACTCTCAATACCCTTGACCTGTAGTGAATTTGATGAATATCATGAATATCACCTACGATATGCGAGTTAATTTTTGCTTAAAACTCTCTACAGGAATTTTCACCCCAGCATGCATTGACTATAAACATTTGATAATAATAAAAAAAAAATTATATAAAAGTGTAAAAAAAGAATTAAAAAACACACACCAAAAAAACACCATTTAAAAAAAAGAAATAACAATAAAATTTAAAAACAAAACAAATAAAAAGTAAAATTAAATGATCCGCATAAAGTGATAAACAGAAATAGACGCGGATTTGAACTCGCACCCAACATGTTGAACACATTACCTGGCCTCCTGATCCAGCACCTTGAGGTGAGTTATCTGCTCCAGCAGTACGATCCTCTGTGTGCTAGGGTCTGTGTGGTTCATGAACAGGTACAGGCTGACCATCTTCAGACGCAGGTCGTCAATGGGCTTCTTGGGAAACTGCGTCTCCAGACGAGCCAGTGTCTTCAACTCGCTGTCTATGATCTATGCGGAGAAGAACATTTCCGTTTTTGTGTGAATTGGGGGTGATAGCTACAGTACTTTCGAATGAATTTGAAATGATATACTGGAAATCATGAAATTAATGCGAGCTGTATATTAATGCGAAAAATGCGACCGCCGTATTGTAGCATTTAATTGCTGCACGTTAAAGGTAAGACTTGGGAGGAAAACATGTATGGAGACATGGACGTTCGCATTTAATTGGTGTCATATTTACGTTTAAAATCTGGAAAATAAGCCAGAGGTCTCTTGGCCGCAGTTCCCAAGTCATGTCCAGTGCAAATAAATCCATCCCTGGACAAATAAATAATCAGATTTCCGCGGAAAATTGCCATGCCTGCCATCATCAGCGATAGAAACTTGAACTTTAAAACTTACTTGCCCGAATAGTGATACAAATAACAAATGTTATGAATTTCTACTAGTCGTTAGGATGCCTTTAGCATTGGGAGAAATGGCCCGGGCTAGAGGACGAGTGTCAATTTCAATCCCTGCATCATAATAATTTGATGTATCGCCAATGACAGCAGTGCTTTCTACAGATTTCTCATAATTGTAGACTCTTGCTTCTCAACCAGGGATCAAAATCAACACTAATCCGCTACCCCATTTCTCCCAATGCTAAATGTATTTGTTATTTGTATCACTATTTGGACTAGTAAGTTTTAAATTTAGTTTCTATTTGCTGCTCCACTGTACGAAATATACTGTCAAGCACTAGAAACTCCTCTCAACATGGGAGAGTACTCACTATGTGCAGCACATCGCTGGCCGCCTTGGAGGGGATCAGCTCGATTACATTCTGCACGATCCCCAGTGTTTCCTGTACAGCTAACTGGGCGTGAAGCACCGCCAGGTTGACGCGGTGACTCATGTGCGACGTCTGCGTGCTCACGGTCTGTCCGGCTGAAACACACGTGTTGAAAATCATGTGTTGCATTACGTGGGTCGAAATTATTCAATTGCGTTAATTTAGATTTTTCACATAACTTTGTCAAATATTTATTTATTTTATTTTGAATTGAGGTTTAGAGCCGTTTTCAAGATTCTATTACATATATTGCAGCATGTTGTCATTTTGCATTGTCTCCCTTTTTCGCAACAAATGTGAAATTTGATATTTTTTTTAAAAATTACTTTCATAAATGTGTATAAAGAAAATGGAGAAAAATATTAAACTTAAGATAAACATTACATATGGTCTGTGGTATAGAAATTTACCCACACCGGACCCCGAATTTACAAAAAAAAAATATCAGAAAATTTGAGCTTGATAGGCTCTGGACAAACGTATGCCCGACGTAAAGGGGAACGTTAAATTTGACTGCGGGCAAGCTATTTTTTAACATTTAGCACCTTTGGAGCCATTGTAACTTGCCCTGACTTGCTCTGCAGGCAAGTAACTAAAAATGTTAGTCTGGAGCCCTGCTTGAGCATGACATTGTACTTACAAAATATTTATTTCGACTAACTTATAATTTACAATAAAATTGTATATATATTTCAGCAATATATTACCATACCTTGTTTACCGTCGCCACGAGACCGATTCTCGCCAGGTAATGTCACCTCAGTGTCTCCGCTGCCTTTCTTCAAGGTCGCCTCTCGATCCCATTCCTCGAGTTCCTTGAAGAATTTCTTGTTGTCATCCATGACAAAGTCGGACAGATCAGGGGGAAGGCACTCAACTTCACCCACCTTTGGCTTGCCTGCAAAAACAGCGCACATAGAATGAATGAATGAATGAATTTTTGTTTTACGTCACCGCAGGAATCTTTCACCCATAGGTGACTACATTATTAGTTAATAATAAGATTACAATTAGATATATGCAAGAAAAAGAAAAAAAAAGAATGCAAAGATTAAAATGTAGAACATTGAGAAATAGACGATACTTACAAGACTATGTAACTGAAACTTTTCATATAGTTGAATTTCCTTTAAAAAGGATAAAATAAGGTGCCCAGGAACCTGGGAGCGCACATAGTAAAAACTTTAACTGCGATATAAGATTAAACAAAATATATATATATTTTTTTTTTAAATTGGGGTTCGAGTTGCTTTGTAGATTATTTCACTAATAGCATGACTTGTCAGTTTAGGGCAGGAGGAAACCTGTCACAACCGTAGCACTGAATGTGGCAGTAAACCTGTGAGCACCGGCTGGTACTGACAAGATCAGCGCATCCTATCAATATCGCATCAGAAAAGCAACTTTCGCGAACATTGATGACGGGGACCCCTGGCAGGGATTTGAACCTGGTACCTTTGGCTCCGAAGTCCAACACTCTACCACTGTGCTATCACACGCCCCTGCCGGGTAAGTAAATGGCTTGCTAATCTGAGCTATTCACTTATACACCGTCTGTGTAGACAATCAGGCAGACAATCGTTGTGGTCGATCCCCGAAAAGCCGAGGGGACATATTCCCCCCCCTCGTGTCTCACCTGCAGCGCCCTCTAGCCGCGACCGGTCCACGTACATCAGACAGTATGCGCTGGCGTTGTGGTAGCCGCCCATGCTCTCCTTCTCCAGGTCCTCCCAGGACGAGTCCGACACCGTGATGTCGTTGAACTTGAGCCACGTCTCGCGCACGTTGTCGTAGATATACGCCCAGTAGTGACCCGAGGCCGCCTGCCCCTCGTGTACAAGGACCGCGTGAAGGTGGTAGGGAAACTGTGCAAATAAAACGAAAAAGGCTGGTTGCTATTTAGTCGGATTTATGCCTGGGTAACATTCCACGTAGCATTTTTTTATTTTTTTACTTACATACTGTAAATCACCAAAACAATTTTGTTGTTGTTTGTATTAGGGTTTAAAGTCGCTTTCTAGAATCTTTCACTAATATAACGACTTGTCAGTTTAGGGCAGGAGGAAACCCACAACATCTGTAGCACTGAATGTTGCAGTAAACCTGTGAGCACCGGCTATGCGTCACTAATTTAATGCGACCTCTAGATTTTAGACATAAATGCGACACTAATAAAATGCAAACGGCCATGTCTCCATTCACGTTTTTCCCCCCGGTCTTACCTTTAATGCAACAATACAGCGGTCACATTTTTCGCATTAATATTCAGCTTGCATTAATTTCATGATTTACAGTATATAACTATTGGATGAAACATGTTCTCACCCTTTGCATAGCACCATCGCTGTACATACTGTTTACTTTGCCTTCCAGTCTGGAAATATTTTCTTGCAGATCTGTAAAGCGAAAAAGTTCAATTATTTGTCAACCTCAAAAGAATTAATAGAAACTAACTAAATAAAGGTAAATAGAAGTAATACAACTATATAAAAGTAAAAATGTGTAAATAAAAAATAAAATAATAATCGATAATGAAATATAAATAATAAATAAATAGATCTAATAAACATAAAACTAAAAGTAATTATGTAAATTTTAAATAACAAAAGATATATACAAATCTGGGCCCATATTCTCGAGACTTCTTAGTGAGAAAAGATCTCTTCAAAAATTAACATTAGCAGAAACCCAGTTAGGTAAATTCTTAGTAGTTATGAACTTCTTAGGACCTGTAGATTATTTTTAAACGGATAAAATGTGCTTGACAACAAACTCTGTATCCATGACAACTGACCTCTGACATCGTGCTCGACCTCGGTCCGCCATCGTCTCAGACAGTCCTGAAGCACATTGAGCTCACTGTCCGACACGTGACGTGGGGATGGACTGGGGACATCGGGCGGGGCCTTTGTCAGTCTCCCTGGCGACCGGAACACCGTGGCGACGTCGGCACTGGGAGCAACTGGTGACTTGGGATGACATTCTGCCGGCATGGAGTTACTACGAGACAAACACAGGCTTAGAATCAGTGAATTGTCACCAGGCATGGCAGCAGACAATTCCGATTTCAGCAAAAAATAAGCCTGTGGTACAGGTCCTCCAGTTCCGAAATTTAGTACAAAGACAAAAAAAATATTTCAAAACATTTAATCATAAAATTAATTTTGTTGAGAATATGTATAATTTCCTAGAACCAACTACGTCATTAACGCGTGCTTGCTTACTTACTTGTTCGTTGAAGTAGGTTTCGGAGATTCCATTTCAACGTCGTGAGATGCGGTCGAGCTGCTGCTATCTGTAGATTTACTCCCAGCAAATTCCAGAACAGACATCAGAACATCTTGCAGAGGAAATCGCTTGCTTCCCGACCCATAGCAAATAAATCTGAAACGTTCCAGATGGGAGTCATAGGAAGTTTTAAATTAATATCAATACTGTCCACTATGGTAAACGTTCCTTTGCCTACTCCGCCTCTCTCCATCAGAACCAGTTCCAATATTATTATTGGAATAGAATTTGTCAAAAACAATTATGGTTTATAAGTAAACAAATTTAAGGATGAAAAGAAATGATGATATCCATTATTTTCCACACATTCTTTATACATTCAGACATAATGTAGAGTTAATGTTAACTCACTTTTCTAGTTTGGCATGTAACACTGTCAGCTCTTCTTTAAGTTTTCTGGCCTCCTCTCTCCGCTGTCGAGTGGCAGCCTTATTCCCTTCCATATATCTGGAACAAAGATGGGGTGCGATTAATATTGATAGTAATATAGCGCAAAAATCCAGCTCGAATACGAGTATTCAAAAGAATAATAATTTAAAAAATAATCCATTATATCACTGTTTGATTGAGAGTATTCACAAATATAAAATATTTATAAATAATAATAAAAAAGATATGTAAAAATTTATTTATTTTGGCATAACCTAACAAATCTACACTGACATCAGCCTTTCAAAAGATTAATTTATAAATAGTATTGTACCTGTCCATGAAAATAATCTTTGGAAATTCTATTTTATTATGTATTTTCTCTGGTCGACCAAGTTGTTGGTTAAACTGGAAACGTGAAAGCTCGAAGGTCAAAACTGGCGGAAGACGAGAAAACCACAGCTGAAAAATAATTTGTTAAAATTAATACATGAAAAACTATAATATTATTCGTTCATGTAGTCAAAATAAAACACAATTTTTGAAAAAACATACACAGCTTTTCTTGTTGCAGCAGACTTCAAGATCATTTAAGTCATATCATGGTTTGTCAGTTTAGGGTACGAGGAGCGAGTGAATTGTTGTTTTACGTCACAGTGGGAATCTTTCACCCATATGTGACAAAAAGGCAGGAGGAAACCCACAACATCCATAACACTACCTGCGAGCACCGGCTGGTACTGGCAGTCCAAGGATAATAACTGCATTGCCATGTTACAGACAGCACGTCCTATCATAATTGTGTCAGAAAGGTAACTTTCGCAAACATTGATGCTAGGCTCCCTGGACGAGATTTATACCCGGGTCCTTTGGCTCTGAAGTCCACCATTCTACCATTGCGCTACAACCCCCCACAGGTCAAACATTAGCCCCAGGTATTCTTCAAGTTTGTGATTAAAGGAATTTTATTTAAAGAGTTTTGGAGTAATGACGGGGAAAAGGAAGTGGTTACGGGCGTAACTTACAGCACATGTGCAAGATTACATGTGCGTACAGGAGCAACGGGCAGAAGCCATAGGACAAGGTCAGATGGAAGTTAAATTTACTATGGAATCAGGGGATTCCCCTTGTCACAGCCCTTGGAACAAGAGAATAATGCAATAAGAGATGGCTGGCTAAGTAAACAAAAAGAAAAGGATGTTTGGTCTCTTCACAAAGTTTGACGAGAATGTTTGACGATATCAAACTTATCAGACGTACCTCCTGTCTAGACTTCTGCGTCACATCACTGTTGACAGCTTCGATCTCACCCTGGGCAGTGGCGCCATCTAGACTCTCGTGGATGTCGCGGAATCCGTTCACCTGCAGTGGGAACTGTCCAAACGTCTCCTCGTTGGTGAAACCTTTTCCTACAACACACAACAGTGTCAGCTATAGACGACTGTTAAGTAACATAAGGTAGGCATTTAACAAAGTTATATTCATGGAAATGTGAAGTAATCATTGGTTTCAATAGGTGCAGGCAACCAGCACAATTGTCCATCTATTTCCTTAATTTTGACATCTACTTTCAATCTTGATGATACTACTTTGTAGATGAAAGTATGATTTATGCAGGTAATTTGCTTCTTACTTTTGACACCTACTTCCGATTCTACTGAAACCACCGAGTGTTAGAAACTTGGGGATAAAATTTCAAGGCTAAAATACGTTTATGATAACGTTAAAGGCTACCGCACCTTCGTGATAGCCCTCTGCCTGGAACTGTCCGTAAAACAGGTCAACAACAGGATTATCACACGTGCCGTCGTTCTGCTTCGAACATCCAGGTTTCCTGAAAACAACACAAAAATGTTGATGGTGTTGTTCTAAAACTCCCATATCCTGCAGTATTGTAATATACAGGAAATCACAAAATTTATGCGAGAAGAATATTAATACCAAAAAATGCGACCGCCGTACTGTCACATTTAATTGATGCACATTAATGATAAGTACCAGAATAAAACATGTATGGAGACATGGCAGTTCGCATTTTATTGGTGTCGCATTTAGGTCTAAAATATAGAGGTTGCATTAAAATAGTGACGCATTAATTTCATGATTGACAGTACTTATATCAACCTATTCCGAATCGAGGTCGTTACGCTCTGCTACTGTTAGTAAAATACTGCAATAATGATGACATATTTTGAAAAGAAATACGACTTGGTAGGTTGGTTGTTGAGAGTGCGAGTGAATATGGAGTTTAACGTCGCTGCAGGATTTGTTGTTGTTGAGAGTGGTCTCCCTTGAAAGACTGTGCTACTAAAATTTATTTTAAACTGCCAATAACATACTACAATAGCGATGACAATTTTTCTTAAAAGCTTACGCCTCTTGGGAGAAAGGCTGCTGAGAGTGGTCTCCCTTGAAAGCATCCTCCAACCATTCCAACAATTTATGTTGGAACTCACTCACATCCTGAAATCAGGACATTTTGAGGTAAATAATTTTCACTGATTGCTATTCCAGTCATTAATACATGAAACATAAATTAAAGTGATGTTAAAATTTACATGAAAACTCTCGAGTCTAACCTGTTGGCTGTCGCTCGCACCAGTTGGGGATGAGAACGCCTCTTTCAAGATATCGACAGCTTTGGAAGGGTCCACATATTTTTTGTTCGACCCGACAAGCAAGGCGAACAAGGACCGCAACTCCTGCATGAATCGCAAATTGCGTTTCTCCTGCTGGGGAAAATACAACAAAATATTTATAACATGCCATCTTCATACTTTTAATTATTTCGAAAGAATATTTGATTGAATTAGTGCGCATATACTATGACAGATATAATAATTGATTGAGTTAGTGTTTTACTATCTATTTTGTTTTAACCATGTGATGAATGGTTCACAATTAACACTCGCCCGGGCCGTTTCTCCCAATCCTAAAGGTATCCTAAGGGCGAGAAGAATTCATGTCTTTTGTAAACATTTGTTATTATTTGTATCATTATTCGGGCAAGTACGTTTTAAAGTTAGCTATTATCCTTGTAATACTTTTTTTTGATTTTGTGTGTGTGTGTGTGTGTGTGTGTGTGTATTAAAGGCATAATATAAAAAATGTTTATGGTTGTGTTGGACTAGCTCTTAGCTACAACTGCCAAATATATTCATTTGACATACATAAAATCTTGTTTGTACTTCCAAAAAATTTCCACCGCTGTTTGGTAGACACGTATCTAGTGCAACCCCCTGTAGTCTACTGATAGACAACCTGAATATGGTAGTATTGTTATTTCCTTAATTATGTCAATGCAAGGGGACATAACTCAGTGGTACGACTTAAACATGTAATACGCACAT
>JAUTBV010121607.1:0-13040 GCA_032361325.1 Lepetodrilus fucensis
TTTTAACAGAAAGGTGTGTTTTCTCTCTCTCTCTCTCTCTCTCTCTCTCTCTCTCTCTCTCTCTCTCTCTCTCTCTCTCTCTCTCTCTCTCCCCCTCATGGTTTCATGCCACATGTTTAGATGCCATCTATGCTTGTTCTAGCATGTGCAATGCATGACTAATACCCTTTAGAGTGAGGTGGGGGAGCTGGTCCAAGTAAAAGGATATTTCAACTGCCTGTGGTGGGAGGAAAACCTGCAGTAACTTTATTTAATAATAATATCCAGGCCCAGGGCCCGTATTCTCCAAACTTAGTAAGTCCTAAGAAGTTCGTAAGTACTAAGAATTTGGCTAACAGGTTTTCTGCTCACTATTAGAAATATGTGTATTTGTATTATGTTTTTTGTCTTTTTTCACTAAGAAGTTCTTATCTAAGAAGTTTCGAGAATACGGGCCCATGTCGCCTTTCACAAAGCTCTCTTTGCAGGGCATTAGTTATCGGCAAAGAGAGCGTTATGGTCTTGTATTAGTTGATAACAGTTTCATGAAAGGATCCGGATACCCTGGTATCTTCTTATACAACCCACGTGACCAAAATAGGAAGCTGATGAAAGAAGACATAGAAAAACAAATATATTAAATCATTTATAAATTATTTTATTCATAGTCTTAACGACTTTATAAGATAATCTGTAGTAGAAATTTAGTTTTACATCGAATATTTCAACAGAGAGAATGGTGGACATTCAAAGTAATGTTGCTTTTTTCCATTGCAATAAACAAGGTTTATACGAGTGACGTTTCATGACATTAAGGTAATATACACATTATTAACGCAGTCTCGAATAGATTATTATGTTCGTAAATTAAAATAATAAAATACTGCATATTTAATGTTGACATGTCTTGTATTTCTGGATCTAAAACTAACAAAATGTAATTCAGTATGTTCTTATCCGACGTTATTGCGTGGTAAGAACTCAATAAAATTATACAAATCATTGTAAATATTGTAATCCATGGAGTAAATCGTATTTGTAATACAATGTGTTGAATACAATTACTGTAAAATGTTTTTAAAGCTGCATAGTGTTCGAACATGTACATGAAGCTTTGTAAAATTTAACACTCAGATTAAATATCTTTCATATAGCCAGTTCATAAAACGTGTCCAATATGTTTAAACATATAGTTTCACTGATTTCAATTGTTGTTATTGACATACATTCAATGGGATTAGACAGAAGTGCCATTGAATGTATGTCAATAATATATGTTGAAATCATTGAAATCATGTTTAAATATATTGGACACGTTTTAACATATCGACATGGACGATACAACTAGCTTTGGGCAGTGAACTTTACGCACCATACAGGCATGTGTAAGAATAGGCAACAGGTTTTAATAACTGGCCATTCTAGAATACCAAACACACGAGCCAATTGCATACTTGCATTGAGCATAGTAAATACAACATATTAACTATAGCTATGCTATACATGATCCGATATTACAATAATCATAATAGCACCATATAAATCAGTGAGCAAGCGGTCATATCGGTTTCATACAGTTTGCACATCGGTTTTTACGTTCATACTCCATGAAAACAAAGAAAATTACAATCAATCCTTAAATACAAATAGGAAATTGTATACCATGATAAACATTTGGTAAGTGTAAACAGTATAGAGTTATTGGATTTAACGTTTTGTGTGGATTTATTCAGCTTGAATGCACTATGTACACCTATTTACATTATTAATATTAACTCGTTTGTATAATTAACGTTTGTATAATTACTCGAACTTAAAAGTAATATGTTTTCTCTGACATGAAAAACTGCAATGTTGTTATTGCCATAAAGAACATTACAATTGATAATACACTTCAATTTGCTTTCTATACTTCGATGCAAATAATGTGAGAGACAACATTAACGCGCCTATTGAAAATAATTGGGATGTTAAAAACAAACGTTAAGTAAAATGTAAATATAATTATCGTCATTGGTAATATATTATACATTTCAACAATAATCATGATCATAATATACATATCTCATGGTTTGTCATTTGGCAAAATGACATCAATCCATAAATGCCCTATAATGCTATGCTATCTTGATAAATGTTTTAATTTACAGCATTTATTTTTAGACCAAACATTAAAAGATAAATAACTAATAATTTCGAAATTAATTAATTTCAAATAATATTTAAAATTACATAATAAATTAAATATAAGTGACTTCTTTACTACACGATTATTGAAATAACATTTTAATTTCAATATTTCCCATACCCTTCTGAAAGCATTTTACACAATAATCCCAATTCTAATAACTACGACAACTACATTCATTGGTCTATGCTTTACCATTAACAATGTTGTACTAGTTCCACCATGTACAGCCTAATGCTAATATCTTTGGTAGGGTTTGTCTGATCTCTCCACAGTGAATTCATTAGCACCATAGTCCCGGCACAAGCCGTACTGGCTTATGTACCAATCCCTTGTACTTGTTGTACAATAAAATATGTTTAAATCATATTCCCCGCACGTGAGACGTCGATAGTACACATACTAACATAAATCTCCAGCCGTAATGTCTAAATAGATGAACTTACATTTTACATAAACATATAATCATTAATTATATTTTAGAATATAATTTTCACGTCGTTTGGCTTTTAGTCGTCTCTTTATTCGTTGTCGTCTCTTCCGTCTGACCATTCTAGTCCAGCGTTTGTACTTAGCACTGGCACCAGTATGGCACGACTTGCAGCACATATCTCTAAATCCTGCAAATCGACATTTCTTGATGGGTGCGTCCTTGCAGAACGAATACTTGTCTTTCCTGCACGAGGCTGGTTCATCGGGAACTGAACACACGAGAATTGAAATGGATTATCATTTTATGTAGCCATTAACGTAGAACAGTATAAGGAAAGTATTAACAATGACAGATATATTCGATTTTTCTTTTCCTTTTTTTACATCAGAAAAGAAAATCTAATAAATAGAAAAATAAAGGACACTATCACAATAGTATAGTCCTATACATCCATTAAAATTACATTTCTTTAAAGTCTTATTTTTAAAGGAGACGTAAACTTGTTTGCCGTGTAATGGAAGCATCCTCATCTAAAAGTCATGGTCATTGCCTGCATAACAACTGTGCGTGCGTATTTGACCTAAAACTATATTTGACCTATGGCATGATGTCAACTTGATTGACTATAGTGCGTATAAGTGGGTCAACTTCTATTTTTAGACATGTCCGGTATGAAGATACTGGGACCATATTCTCAAAACTTCTTAAATTCTAAGAAGTTTGTAAGTACTTAGAATTTGCCTAACTGGGTTTCTGCTTATGATCAGTTTTGAAGATATCTTTTCTCACTAATCTACCAAGCATAGACTCATCTCTGAATCGAACAGGGCCCGTATTCTCGAAACTTCGTCAGTCCTAAGAAGTTCGCAAGTACTAAGAATTTGCTGGGTTTCTACTTATGTTTGTAAAGAGATATTTTCTCACTAAGAAATTCTTAGCTAAGAAGTATCAAGAATACGGAATTTAGGCACACTATCGGTATAAACGGCGTATACAGATTTTTCTCTGGAGTTTAGTCAACCCAGGGCGTACCGGTAGTACGTGTATTTGGATCTCACCAGAACTTGGGGAATTCTTGGAAATTCTAAAAATAGACGACCTACTTATGCGCCCAATACTTACGGCAAGGGCCCTGGTTGCATATCTTCTCTGGCGTGGGGACATCCTCCGTGCACACGTCATTCACGTCCCAGTTATACGCGTCCCCGCAGTACACCTCCCGCGTCTGTACGCCCATCCCACACGTGGTCGAACACTGTGACGTAGAGACATGATAGTGTCAACACAATAACCGGAAGTGACCTGGCAGAGAGGTCTTGAAAGACTGGCTACATGTCTCAACGTGCGTAGCAAAAGGTCGCAGGTAGACCGGGGAACCAGTCTACGATACAACGGGTTGATATCTGAACTTCCGTTCCACAGAACAATCACTCTGCGTTGAAAAGCGTGCAAGTATTATTTGAAAGTGTTTGGCAATAACAGACAGACAGACAGACAGTTTATTCTCATAAAACCACCAACAGTGGTACAAGATATATGTATATAAATATATATCACTGTAAGGTTAATCAGCGATGGAATACTAATCCCGGTGTCAACACAAACCAACCACTAGCGTATCTATAGGTCATACGGTATAAATGCGATCATAACGGGGACGCATAATAGGAGAACAAAAAAACTTAAATATCCATATAATATATTGTTCAAGGTAGTATAATACCTGAACTCACATATAATTGTTAAAATGGATTTTGAAAAGAAAGCACAACAATAAACGCTTGTTCACAAGGAGGTCGAGCGAGACACAGACCTCCGTCCATTCCCCCGCGGTCCAGTTCATGATGCACGGTCCCATGTCGCAAGGTGTGGTAACTTCCGGTCGCTGGACGTGTTCGCAGGGTGGTGGGTCAGCGGTTTCATTGTCCGAGTCAAGGTGGCCACAGTAAACATGTCTAGTCTGAATACCAGCGCCGCATGTGGTCGAGCACTGTCTTAGAGAGAGGCCATGTTTTACTGTTGGCTTGTTCAACATGCCAAGAACATGCTGCGGGAGTTATGTTGACATTCTAGTTTTTTTTTAATATTATGAAACTGATGTAAGGGCAACCTTTATTTATAGAGGAAAGCATGTGGATGTGATATGGCACCATTCAAAAACGCACATAACAAAATCATGTGGTCAAGCTTTAAGGAGAATTAAAGAAAATGCATGTTTCAGTACCCAGAGAAGAAAATAGTTCTGTAATTTAACTGCAATAGTGGAAGGTAGCTTAGACATACACGCTATACGATGAGGAATGCGACAATGGAAGACTCCAAGAAATTACGCTTTATATGTGATCATAACGATGACCGTACCTCGCTCCATTCTCCGACCGTCCAGTTCAAAGGGCATGACCCTAGGTCACATGGTGCCGCGTAGTCAGGTGTAGGAATATGTGCGCAGTCATCATAGTCAGCGTAGTCATAATCTCCGCCGCAGTATATATCTCTAGTCTTTGTCCCAGTGCCACACGAGACAGAACACTGTCGATAGTAGAGATCATAATTGCTAAGTGTCTGCTGAACCGGAAGTGCATCAGTGGGGTTAAATTACAGGATGTTGTGGGTCGGTGGTGTGACATGCAGTACCGTTGGAGAATAATTCAACTTAAATATGCTGTATTACAGTTTATGACGTGCATTATTATATCAATCGTGAGAATACTTCTGGCGATGTGTGGTGGAGAAGCAGGATACAAAGAAAATGTATGCTTTACGTCTGTCCATTCGCCGACCGTCCAGTTGAGAACGCACGGAGAGTGTTCACACTCCACGGTGTAGTCGGGCGTAGGGACGCGTTCACACAAAGCAGGGTCGATGTAGTTATCGTAGTCTCCATATTCGTACGCGTCGCCGCAGTAGACATCTCTGGTCCTCTGACCACGCCCACACGTGGTGGAGCACTGACATGGAAACAGAGGCTGTAATTCTATTCACGACATTACGGGTGCTAATGAAAGGTCATGGAGCATGCGCAGTGAGTACTTGAGTGGAACGATAGGAGGGTAGCAATATGTTAAATATTAAAATTAATAATTAAATTCATCTTCATCTGAACTGCTTTTCCACACAGAAAGTATTAATGTCAACATATTAAGAAAGACGAAAATATTATATATTTTAATGCATCGATCGCCATATAAGTTCTCACTCGAGAGTCTTGTTAAAGTCCTGTTAAAGTGAAGAGTATACTCCTGACCTGAGTCGAGTGTCACTCTAGGGTCGATCGAGTGATCAATCGAATACAGCAATAAAAGAGCAGCTCTTGACACTGAGTTATTCATATCATTAGGAAGAAGTCATACAATTGGTGTGATGTGCGTTTCGTGCAAAGTGGGGTGAAAATGGCGGTAATACCACACCTCGCTCCATTCGCCCACAGTCCACTCCAGGTCACATGACCCTCGGTCACATGACGCAGTGCTGTTGGGAGCCGGAGTGTGCCCGCACAAGGAGTGATCGTCACTGTCCGCAGATTCGCCGCAGTAGACTGGCCGGGAGATCACTCCAACACCGCATGTGACCGAACACTATCAAACATGCACGTCACTGAGAACTATTACAAGAATAACGTGTTTCCATTTGCATTAAATGCAGATTTTGCCCTACTCTTTTGCGTGCATAAATTAACATCGAAGACTTCATCAGCCCTAACACGAAAGAGGTATCCATATACTTGCTACATCAACTAACTGGAACAATATGCGAGATTTATTTACAAAACTATCTCTAGCTACAAGCTGGATAACATTAAATTGATTCATTTTCTCATAATAAATACTCAAGAAAACCGCCTACTATAGCAATCGTGAATTGTATTTAGCATGCAAGAAACTGACCGTGAACAACATATGTGTGTATGTGTAGGAGAATTATTACAAGTCACACGTTTGTGTGCTAGCATGTCGACGTGTATCGTGGAATTGTCGAGAAATAAATGTCGAGTATCGTTTTGCGGATCGTTCCAGGATGCTAGTAGGACACCCGTGTACTTAGGTGTCCTTTCACAAATCTCTCTTATCAGCTAAAAGACCACAGCACTCTCTTAGCAGTTTATTATAGCTATCGGCAAAGAGAGCGTCATCGTCTCCTATATAGATGAGAGTTTCGTGAAAGACTACCCTGGTGATTTTCTGTCAGGATACCTAACGTTCAGAGTAACCCGATGGACGTGTCCTGCACAGAAAAACTTCTAGGACACCGGAGTCCTATTAGGATTCTGGAAGGTTCCGTAAAAAGGATCTTCGAAATGGTTTGTCCACTAGCAATGCACGCATATCAACGTTCCTGTACGAGAACGGATGTCAAGTGGTCGACTTGCGTTATTATGGACATGCGCAGTACGAGGCGATTACACACCTCGCCCCATTCACCCACAGTCCAGTTCTGTCTGCACGGACTGCTGTAGCACGGCATGGCGTAGTCGGGGACCGGACCTTGACCACAGGTGTCCGGATAGTCGTAATCGTAGTCGTCGTCACTGCCGCAGTACACCTCTCTGGTCTTAGTACCATCCCCACATGTTGTGGAGCACTGCCGTGTACAAAACAGTCCTTAGATCCGTACTTTTATTTTGTCAATAATGACCTCATGTTACGGACATTGTTCGTGTGGATTAAAATCCAGAAGTGGTATTAATGGTATACGTTCAAATGATGAAAGAAATGGAAACGTAACTGACAAAAGAAAGAAAAACGTAGCACAGACAGAAAACGGGTATTTCTGAATACTAAGTGAATAGATGTCAGATTGCATAGTGGTGTTATACAATGCGATATACAAATAGCAATATATCGTCTTCTCAGTCCATGAATTGTTTATGAAAATCACACAACGCAGCATGAGGGCAATATGTTTTGGGCAGCCAAAACAAGTTAGGCTTAAAGTAGATACAGAATTCGAAACAGAATAACTAACGTACAACATTTCAAATGATCAGGACCCAGAAAGCTACCGTAAACTTCTTCAATTGCCAGTGTATTGCTATATATATCTGAAAGAGAATCATCTGAGTGAAGTACACACCTCGCTCCACTCCCCAGTGACCCAGGCCATGTCGCACGGCTCGTGGTCGCAGGTAGCAGTCGCGTCAGGAGGAGGAAGGTGGTTGCAGAAGGTGACCTCAACGCGTACACCGTTGTCGTCGCAGAACACGTCTCTGGTGGTAACCCCTGCTCCGCATGTCGTGGAACACTGGACCGTGGACAATAATGTCAGAGCATTGAGCGAGATGTGCAGATGTCATGATGTGCCATTGGTGCTGATGCTCTTTGAGAAGGGTATCCAAAAGCGAGGAAAGGCTTTGGCAGGATACAGGTGATGAATCAATGAATTGTCATGATATGCCATTGATGCGTTGTGGGACCGTATGCTCATGCAGGAGTGAACAATAATATAAGGTCAGAGCATTGAGGGAAATGCTCCTATGTCATGATGTGCCATTGATGCTGATGCTCTTTGGGGAAGGAATCCGAAAGCGAGCAACTACGTTGGTATGATACAGGTGTTCAGTGAATGAATCAATGAATTCTCTCCCGTGGATTGAGAAAATAATGCATTCATGCTGGAGAAATGGATGCTGGATGCATATATATGCGATAGCATTATATGATAGATACGACTATGATGTATAAGGGATATACGAGAACGTGCAAATATGGCATCACTGATGAAATTGAAAGGTGGATTTATAAAGGAAAGTGATGGTCATTCATGATTCGAGAAAACAACTGTGATCTTTAACAAGAAATAACAAGAAATATTCAAAGTAGGATTAATGAAAATATAAACAATTCCCATAGGAAAACATATTTCTAAAGTGAAATATATTAATAATGATACGTGTTGCAACAAAATAGACATGGTACAACAAAATAGACATATTCACCATTCCGATGTCAGATAAACCAAGTGGTTAGAACAAGTTAGATAGAACAAGTGGTTCACACACACACACACCTCGCTCCATTCTCCAGCCATCCATTGGACAGCACACGGCCCCAGGTCACATTGCATGGTATTGTCGGGGACCGTGACATGCGCACACAGCGCGTGATCGACGTCATCGTATTCGTCATCAGAATTGTTCTGGTGTCCACACTGCACGTCTCTGGTGCGAACTCCAACACCACACGAGCTGGAACACTGTCGTGGAGAGAGATGTGCTATCTAAACAGCGCCGACAATTCTACTTCCTGCGGCATGCTTTTGTGTGTGTATTTATATTACTATAGAAAGCCTGTTTTCAAACAGGAATTCATGCCTCTTGGAAACTTCAGCCGACGCTTTCAGATACCCGCATCCTCACAATATTGACACGTTCAGTTACCCTCATGCGGTTCTCCCCTGTGCTCATGGCACATTCAGAATCTCTAATGTTACGTTGCCTACGCTTCTGCACGACTAAGGGAGTTAACTATGTGGACATGTAATCATACTTCTGTATTGAATTATAGTTTAATATAGCCATATAGCAAAACATATACTTAATGGGGTGTCATTGTTCTTGGGGTATGGTATCAATGTGTATTGTTTCTATTTGATAAACCCCAACTGGACAAATACATTCTTAATATCAGCTTCCGAATACAAACCACATCAATATAATATGTTCGTCAAGATAAAAGGTTGACAAAATGAATGTATAAACAGGACATTTGAAAACAGTGGTATACTGTGTAGTGCATTTTTTTAAATCGTCTCGTGCATAGTTTGGGCATTCCATAGTGTGGGCATTCCATATGTGTGGGTATTACATAGGGCAGTCCATAGTGTAGGCATTCCATTGTGTGGGTAATACATAGTGTGGGGATTCCATAGCGTGAGCATTACATAGTGTGGAATTACATAGTGTAGGCATGTATTACATAGTGTTGGTCATTATATATTGTGGACATTAAATAGTGAGCATTATATATAGTGAGGGCATTAAATTACATTGTGTGGACATTACATAGTGTCGGCACTACATAGTGTGGGCATTCCATAGTGCGGGCACTACATAGTGTGTTTATTGTGGACATTCCATAGTGTGGAAATTCCATAGTGTGGAAATTCCATAGTGTGGACATTCCATAGTGTGGGCATTCCATAGTGTGGACATTCTATAGTGTGGGCATTCCATAGTATGGACATTCCATAGTGTGGACATTCCATAGTGTGGACATTCCATAGTGTGGGCATTCCATAGTGTGGACATTCCATAGTGTGGACATTCCATAGTGTGGACATTCCATAGTGTGGGCATTCCATAGTGTGGACATTCTATAGTGTGGACATTCCATAGTGTGGAAATTCCATAGTGTGGGCATTACTTAGTGTGGACATTCCATAGTGTGGACATTCCATAGTGTGGGCATTCCATAGTATGGACATTCCATAGTGTGGGCATTCCATAGTGTGGACATTCCATAGTGTGGACATTCCATAGTGTGGGCATTACTTAGTGTGGGGATAAAACCTGTGGACTACCACAATACCACACCTCGCTCCACTCTCCCACAGACCAATGCAAATAACATGGGCCCTCGTGGCACCATGCGATATCTTCTGGGATAGGCTCGTGTTCGCACGGGGAGTTATCGATGTAGACACCGGTGCGGTCGTTGTCGGGGGCGTCACCGCAATACACGTCTCGAGATTCCACGCCCTCACCACATGTGACCGAACACTGCCAATCATTGGAAGAACGCTCAAGACCATTGCTTTTTTTTTTGCACACAATGCGCATGTCACGTCAGGGGAGCTTACTCTGTTTTGATGTTAGTTATTCCCAATGGCTTGCTCAATATATTGTAGTACTACCTTCAGACAGGGACACCAAAGCAAATTGAATAGCAATATACTTACTAATAGCTAACAGGTGCCAAGTGCCTTGGTTAAGTTCCACTAAAAGAACGGCCAGTAATGAAAGTGTCATAGGTAAATCTGCGTCATCTGCCGATCGATGGATCTAACATTGGGGGTCCCTTCGACAGATAACGTAATTTGTCGTAAAGTTAGCAAAACAAGGCTCTGAAGGTATCGGTGTCGTATAGTATCAATAGGTATCGATTAACAATTAATAGATTGTCAACAAATAAATTATGTTGTGGAAACAATAATAAAACCCCACATAAATAGCAATGGAAATCGCCATAGTTGTAGTTCTACCGCCACAGTGGTTCGTCGATACCAGCAGGTACTCGCAGGTTTACTGCAACACTCAGTGCTACGTATACGGGTAAAAGTACGGTTCCTCAAAACGTAAACTGACAGACAGGGATATGTATATAAGCGAGATAATCATAATTACGTTTACTTTGAACAGCTAATGGACTAGACTACGCATGATATTATAAAGCAAACTAATTTTTACTCAAAACAATGTAAATAATATCAAACATCTACTACTCTACGGTATGTAACAAATACAACATGGCATACCTTTCGCCAAGGGCCAACTGTCCATTCCATGGGACATGGCTCATTGTCACATGACATGGTAACTTCCGGTAAAGGGATCGTGTCACACAGCGACTGGTCTCTGATGACGTCAGGGCCGTCTGATGCGACTCCACAAAGTACTTCTCTGGACTTCCTGCCCTCGCCACACCTTGTGGAGCACTGTCAGAGAGCAGAATAAGGACATGTCATCTCGGCAGTACTGTATACTAGTATGTTCACAGAGGCAATTTCATGGAAACATACCATAAATCTCTACTGTAAAATTCCACTACGATTGTGAAACAGGAAATCATGCCTCTGAAAGACATTTTTTCTTTATTTCTTTTTCAATTTGTTACATTTTAAGGTGTATTTTTCTTAGTTTTGTTTCATTTGTATCTTTTGTTGTTTGTATGTTGTTTTGAGGAGTGTGTGTGGCGTGTGGCGGGTGGTATTTATTTCGGACTGTGGGAGGGTGGATAATCACTTACCTCGCTCCATTCTCTAGGGATCCAGATCATGGCACACGGGCTTCTGTTGCAAGGTTCCGTGTAATTCGGCGCCGTGGTCTTGCACTTGGAGTCGACAACGTATTCACTGCTTCCGTTCTCGTAGTTCTTCTCGCACTTGTACATCTGCGTCATGTGCCCGTGGTCCCCGCACTGCTCCGTGCACCCGGTGTAGTCGTTCATCATGGCCCAGTTGTATCTGACGAATGACCAGGGGGTCGGTTGTTCGAAGCCAGGTTATCTTAAAGCCTGGGTATCGTTTCTCGAAGCTTCCTTATCCAATAGTATGAGACGATCTCGCTCTCGTTAGTCCACGATCCCCATGTATATGAGATCGCTACGAGAGTCCTTATGGTCTCGTAGTAGATATGAGAGCTTCGGGATATGATATCCTGTGCTATACCCTATGAAGGCAGCTACTTTAACGGCCCGTTAAGACGTGACATGGCTTCGAACAACCGGCCCCGGAGCATATTTTCGTGACGCTCTACTACGAGTCTACAAGCACTCTTGTAGCGATGCGCCGATGTCTTATAATTATATGGTGATAGTCCTTTCACTACGACATCCTAAATTTAGGAGCTCCTATCTGTATAACCCACGGTATCACCTCCTAAAGTAAGGTGTTGAGTTATATGAGGAGGAGATGAGACGTTGGGAAACACGTGTTACCTTTAGGACTGCTTTAGGAGGTCCTAAATATGACGCTGTCATGAAAATGGAGCCAGTACACTATTAATGACGAAGACCACACGAATAGGTAACAACACACATTTAGTTCTCCCGCTATAATGAGATATTGTTTACCCCTTTCACGAAAGAGGTATAAACCCTACAAGGTAATCAACTTAGCCATGCTATATCAGGTACCACTAATTTATATAATAAGTTATTCGATTGGTTGCATGTTCGGTTTTACCTTATTCGGTCACATGACCCCCTATGACACGTTGCCTGGTCTTGGCGAGGACGGTCAAGGTAACTACACATTTCGTCATTAATCTGTTTGTCACTGTCAATGTCGAAACAGTTGTGGAGTATTGTCTGCACGCCTGAAAAAAAAATGCAATGTTTATATGATTACTCTCTTGTCAGTACTATTATATCGCTGAAAATACTTATTAATTTTAATAATATAATTATCGGTTGTTACTGATAATAGTTGATACCTCTAGACAGAAGGGGTAGACATACTGTATAATTATGAATACGATTATATAATTTATCATTACATATAATCGTAACATTCATAATATTACAATGTACGTGTATGCATGTGCAATTGTCTATAAAGTTCAAAAATGCCCCATATTAAAAATAAGAACAAATAAATAAATAAAACAACAGTTACCATAATTATGCCGTCGCGATATTACTGAATTACCTTGAGTTCTACAATGTAAACAAACATTTATAATGAATACAAAAAAAAATTAAAAGCCCAACTGAAATCGTATATATA
>JAUTBV010121618.1:0-13039 GCA_032361325.1 Lepetodrilus fucensis
TATTACGTCATGGCTATTGTGGCTACAGTCTACTGCAGGTGTAGTGATTATGTGCGAAGCGCAGAGCAACACATTTGCACTAGTTTACGTGCTGTACTCACCACTTACCAGGCCAATTATACTTATCCTGTCAATATTAGCATTATCCTGTCAATTAATAATTATCCTGTCAATATTAGCATTATTCTGTCAATTATCATTATCCTGTCAATTATCATTATCCTGTTGACATTATAGTTTCTGTGCCTTCCCAATGATAGGTCATAACAAGATGTGTCGAGTCTAGTACTGTTGTCTGTTTATCAGAAGACTTGAGTTGTCCAGATACAAAGCTAACACTGTATTACCATCAACATCTCTACTATCTTCCTCTGAAGGAGTTTAAACCAATAACAGATGGCCTTCTCAGAAGTTGTTATTGGTTTAAACATTGTCAGTGAATGCTAGCTAGAGGTATTTTAATGTGGATTTGCCAGTACGGTAATTTAAAAAAATAAAAATAAAGTTAGCTAGAAAATTGATTGAGTGAGTAAATTATTGTTTTAAGTCACAATGGGAATCTTTCAACCATATGCGATGAAAATTAAGAATGTGGATGTATATGCGTATCTGCCTATCTGTGTATAGGCATCTACAAATATGCTTTCGTTAGTGAACTGTGGACATGTTTGAAGAGATGAATCATTTATTTACCTGTATTGACTTTACTTACATTACAATTCTGTGTACATGTCTCAATGTCACCTTACATGTCTAATGAAAAGAAAAAATCATATAATAACTTGTAAGAATATAATAACAGCTCACAAACACACTTATCACTGGTCTCCAAATATTGTTCAAGAGATTTGCTTGTTTAAATGTGCTGAATGAAAATTGCAGAAAATGTTGTTGTCATTCAGATGTTTATCTAGCAACCTTGTGTGAATTACAAATCTTGGTAAGTCAATATATTCTGAAGTTCTCAAATGTTTGCAGAGGACATACTCTTAGTGTTCTTGTGTTGGCATGACCCCGTGTGACCTCTGCAATGCAAACACCTGGCAAATCACACGTTGTAGCGCTATATAACATGTTTGACCACCCAATCCTGACTGACCAGTGCTAAAGACAGTGACCAGTTGCTAGACGTTGAATTATTTCAAGGTTATGGAGCGGTCACGGTTATACAAGAATCAACACTTTGTTAAAACATTGCAATACACTGAAATTGATTGCGGTAATTGAATGCAGCTTATCACCTGTGTCGACATTATATCAGAGGGTGTTTGTTACAAACTATTAAAATTGTAAAATTGTTAATTTTGAAATTTTGAGTAAATATTTATCAAATTGTACTGAAATGAAGTAATCAGATAAGCAATTACTACTTAAGACCTGCCAGCAGTCTATTTACTTTAGTTCAGTGAAACAATAGAGGGAACTCCAGTACAATAGAACAAATTAAACCAATTGGTATTTTTGTATTCCAGACAACAATGGTATCACTTTAACCCTCTCCTTGCTGTAGGCATCTGGAAATGCCCTAATGAGCTTTTGACTAATCCAGCAGTGAGAGTCTAGATTAAAGCTTAATATCTGTAGACCATTCTAATTCATGAAAATAATTTGATTTACATTGCCTTTAACACAGAATATTAACTTTCCATTAATTTCCTCGAATTTGATTGGTTGAAATGGTTTGAAAAGTGTGGGTTAATCGCATTAACCCACACTTTTTCATCATTAATCCATAGAAGAACAATTGGAATAAATGTAATTGCCTGAACTATTATTAAATTAAATTAAAATACAAATAATACAAATGGCTAACACGCATGCTAGTTTGATGAATAACTCAAATTTAATACGGGAAGTTATAATGAAATCCTGGGAGAACTTGGCAATTGTTTTAATGTTTCAATGAAGTGCTCTAATAGTATAAAGACCATGGTGAGCAATTTTGTTGTCACTACGGGTCCTGGGTAACGTTTCACGAAGCTCTACTATGAGACTAGTCGATCGTGCTCTCGTAGCCCTACTCGTAGTATAGCGATCTCTTCTATGTATGCGTGGATCGTATTGCGAGAGCTCTATGGTCTCGTAGGCCTACTGAATAAGAGAGATATCCTGGACGACAACTCAACTGCCGTAGCATCGGGCAAAAGAACAGTGGTTCTGTCGCGAATACATATTGCTATGAATGATATACAAACTATAATAAACTTTGAAAGGCATGCATTCGGAAAAGTTATTTATTTGTTGTTGTTTTTTAATTGATCGATTAACAGATTATAGTCTTTGAAACCCTTACCTAATATTGGACCTTCGGAAACCGCTGGCCTGCCATTCATATTGGACTTGAACAGTGACAATCGAACAATGAATTTAACATCACAATGGGCTATGACTGGGTGCTTGTTTAAGAACAATCAGTTTCTAATAGACTAAAAACTGAGGAACCGCAAATGCATCGCAGTGATTGGGAACCAGTTTATTTTGTTGTTGAACAATGCTGTGTTTCACCTAAAATTTGTCTGACAGAAGAATTTGCTTTCAAATTTATAAATAAAGCGATTATGGTACAATTTTGATAAACGGTTCCGTGAGGTTATAGTGATTAATCATGTGGGAATTTTACATTAAACACCTCTGGCATCATCCTAATTGTCCACAATTTCTAGACAAAGATATTTCAGCAGAATTTCTGCTTTGTTAATTTCTTAATAATTCTGAAATAATAAAAAATATATATATTAGAACAAATATTTAATACAAAAAAACCCAAAAAAACATCTGTTTTAGGGGAAACATTAATCTATCTCTCTCTTTCTCTGCTAGATTAGGCACAGGTACTGGTCTGCGTCATCTTAGGTTGCCTCGAGCATGGCGAGGGTTAACAAGACAAGAATAGTTTCTAGACTGGCTGTACTTTAGGTCTAAATGGATCCATGCCTTTGTTTGTTATTTCAATCAATCGGCTCTAACCTGCTACAAGTTCTGAGTCGTCGGCATTGAGAGAGTTTCAATCTTCTGTGAGAACCCAAGGCCACGACTAGAACACATGGCCACAACTAGAACACAAGGTCATGACTAGAACACAAGGCCCTAGCCATGACTAGAACACAAGGTCATGACTAGAACACATGGCCACGACTAGAACACAAGGCCACAACTATAATGCAAGGCCATGACAAGAATGCAAGGCCATGACTAGAATACATGGCCATGACTAGAACACAAGGCCATGACTAGAACACAAGGCCCTACCCATGACTAGAACTCAAGGTCATGACTAGAATACATGGCCGTGACTAGAATACAAGGCCATGACTAGAATGCAAGGCCATGACTAGAACACAAGGCCATGACTAGAATGCAAGGCCGTGATTATAATGCTGGGCCATGACTAGAATGCAAGGCCATGAATATAATGCTAGGCCATGACTAGAATACATGGCCATGATTATAACGCTAGGCTATGACTAGAACACAAGGCCACAGCTAGAACACGTCCATGTAGTAGGGTACTAGTAAATACCTGGAGCGTGGGGATAAGACTTGGATGATGATGCCGTCCTAATTACCGACATCAATCAATAACAGCCTCGTTGATTTAAATTGGATTCATTTGTGGCGGGATGTATAATGTCCTTCAACCGTGCCAAATGAAATAAATCATTCATCCTTTCGCCAGTCGTAAAAATCCACCAGCACTATGAAAAGCCGAAGACACTGCCAGCCATCGAACGTCATTCATGCTTTGCATAAAGCTAACAAGCAGCCTAATCTGTGTGTACATCCCTCAGCTTGGTAATAGACCCCTCCAGACAAGCTGTTAGTCACGCCATGTAAAGAGATGAGAGGTAGGACAGGCCTACGTTTATTGATGAATTGCAGGAATACATCAGTGGACATTGATTCCAGAAAAATGCACCCATGTGCTTGAGACGGCCCCTTAAGCGATATTCCGCCAGCCAGACATAAACAGCATTCACTTAGATCAGTGTCAGCGCCGGAAACAAACTGCGCATTCCACATCGACTGCACCATTCCCGTGTTAACAGTACAAACAAAATCAATGGTCGTAATCTAGAACAGGTGATTATTTTGGGTTTATTCCGCCGGACTTGGACGGACGGTGTGCGATACTCCGTCTGAAGCGTATCTGGTAAATGGCGTGGAAAGTCATCCTTGGAGGAGAACAGCGTATGGTGCTCACTGTGCCGATACACCCTGACCATCAGCCATGTCACCATCCTATATCAATGAGTAGTCCGTAGCTATATTCACAAATTCACTCGATAACTTTTTTTTAAACTATTATTGGTATTGAGAAATCAATGTTTATAGCGCCAGTAATAGCCTGCAGAACAAATAGTGATTATGGTACCAACACATACTAAGAAAAATATTGCATCCTTTTAGTTTGAGAACACATATATGATATTGTTTTGTTTCTAGTTTCAACACCTAAGTATCAGGAAATGATAGTAGAGTTAAGACGTATACAGTATTAATTCTGTCCTAGTTCACTCCCATACACCTCTAGTTCACTTCCATATACCTCTACATAGTTCACTTCCATACATCTCTAGTTAACTTCCATAAACCTCTACATAATTCACTTCCATACATCTCTAGTTAACTTCCATAAACCTCTACATAATTCACTGGCATAAACCTCTAACTAGCATACACCTCTAATTCACTTCCATACAACTCTATATAGTTCACTGGCATACACCTTTAGTTCACTGATATACTGGTATACACATCTAGTTCACTGGTATACAGTATTAATTCTGTCCTAGTTCACTCCCATACACCTCTAGTTCACTCCCATACACCTCTAGTTCACTCCCATACACCTCTAGTTCACTTCCATATACCTCTACATAGTTCACTTCCATACAACTCTAGTTTACTGGCATACAACTCTAGTTTACTGGCATACACCTCTAGTTCACTGATATACACATCTACCGGTAGTTCACTGATATACTGGCATACAACTCAGGTTAAGCATACCTTCTTTGTGGAATGTCCAAGTTAAGTCATACAAGTCACATGTGATGGCTTCATGTCCTCATTAGCACCACCTCAAAGTAAGTGTGAGAACAATGGATGGACATTTACGACATGAAAAATGGTCCTCAGTGCAACACCCGCTCTCAAGTTCTGCACAATAGAATAGCTCACACAGTAGAACATGGTAGCTCATGAATACAATGCAATCACTACCATCTAGTACAAATACAGTCAAGTTGCATGTAATATTTGGCATTAAAGGCATACAATCACGGTTCATTGACATATTTCATGGTCAAATGTAATTACTTGAAAATATTGAAAACCTGTGGAACACGAGGAAAATGCAGCTGGTTTCCTAAGTTAGTTTTTCACTCATGTACCCAGGAGACAAATCAAAGGTACACGGGTAAATATGTTTGACTATGACATGTCAACAAACTGTGATTGTATGCCTTTAACAGTCATCTGACATTTTCCACAAAGACAATGAATATTAGAGTTACCTGTCCGCGTCAATAGTATGTGGTTAAATCTGTACCTGAAACTTGAACCTCAACATCCACACACACACACTCAAAGACTGATGTTACCTGAAGGCTCTTCCACCATTCAGTATTCAGAGCAAGCATTGGTACTTTAACTTACATGAATGTCTCTGAAGTGTGTGCTAATGTGTTCCCTCTGAGAATAATTAGCACCCTTACTTACTCTAATTAACACCCAACAAAGAAAGGGCAATACCACTACCACTAGTCAAAGTAATAAACACACGGGCATGTAATTATCAGGGGAGATGTTTTCACAGATAGACAATCCGACTATATGGACATTGCTTAAACATTAAGATATTGTCTGACTATACAGACATTGTTTAAACATTAAGGTATTGTCTGACTATACAGACATTGTTTAAACATTAAGGTATTGTCTGACTATATGGACATTGCTTAAACAGTAAGGTATTGTCTGACTATATGGACATTGTTTAAACATTAAGATATTGTCTGACTATACAGACATTGTTTAAACATTCAGGTATTGTCTGACTATACAGACATTGTTTAAACATTAAGGTATTGTCCGACTATATGGACATTGCTTAAACATTAAGGTATTGTCTGACTACTGTATATGGACAGTGTTTAAACATTAAGGTATTGTCTGACTATATGGACATTGTTTAAACATTCAGGTATTGTCTGACTAAATGGACCTTGTTTAAACATTAAGGTATTGTCTGACTATATGGACATTGTTTAAACATTAATGTATTGTCTGACTATATGGACATTGTTTAAACATTAAGGTATTGTCTGAATAGATGGGTATTATTTAATTAAGTAGAAATTATTATAAATAATATTGTTTACATATTAAGGTATTCTTTGAATATTTTTGATAAACTGCTGAATAAATCAACTATTGTCTGAATAGATGGATCTTGTTTAAAAATAAAGGTATTGTCTGAATAGATGGACATTGCTTAAACATAAAGGTATTGTCTGAATCGATGGATATTGCTTAAACATAAAGGTATTGTCTGAATAGATGACATTGCTTAAACATAATGGTATGGTCTGAATAAATGGACATTGCTTAAACATTAAGTGTTGTCTGAGTAGATGGTCTGTTTAAACGTTAAGGTATCAGAATAGATGAGTATTGCTTAAACATTATGGTATTATTATTTAAACATAATTTAAGGTATTGTCAAAACAGTCTGAATAGATTGGTATTATTTAATGATATTGTGTGACAATATGAATATTATTTAAATATCCAGGTATTCTCTGAATATTTTGGATATTGCTTAAGTTATTATAACAGGTATTTTTTTAACAGATGGATATTGTTTAATTGTTTAATGATACAATTATTGTCTAAAGAAATAAAAAAGAATGTTATAATACGCTATACTCAATTTATGCTAGGTATTTGTTCATATCATATTCGTGCTAGCAGTGAAAAATCCAATGAAGCAAATGTACATTTTTCAATGAAGCAGATGGTCATTGTTCAATGAAGCAGATGTTACCATATTTGACCAAGCAGGTATTTAAACATTTATTGATCAGGTAAATAGTTTTCCAATCAGGTGGTGTCCATTGGAACTGCCAGCATGAATCATTGTCTGACCAGATTGGGAATATTCAATGAAGCACTAGCAACATACGTACAAGAAAATATAATAATAAAAATAATAAGAAGAATTTAAATGGGTGGTGGTTTTTTTTAATATTTTTTATTTTTTTTTGTTTTTGGGGGGAGCGAGTCTAGCTGTGAGATGGATGGATGTTGACATAACATTGCATTGAATGACAGGCAGAAATATAACAACTCTCAGTACGTCTGTACTATGTTTAGCAGTATTCCCTGTGACTCAGTATTCCCTGTACTTGTGGTCAGTGTGGTCAGTGGTCAGTAATGTCCCTGCCAGACACTCACCTGCTCAGGTGACCAGATAATATGAAGTCGTACAACACTCGTATCAGATACAATGATACACGACATGTATTCTTGTGACTAAATGAACCATGGTTGGATGAGCCTGGTCTTTGTGATCGTACTAATAACTAAAGTATTATACCATGACTGAAGGGCTCTTCACTGGACCACTGCTAACAATACTGAAAAGACCCTGTGTCTGGGGGTGGGGGGGTGGGTGGGGGGGGGGGGGAGATCACAAAGGGACATGAATATCCCAATAAAGTTCAGCCGAGGTGAAGTTTTATAGTTTTATTACAGATCTGCTCTCCCTTAAAGTAGCATGTTCTGCCTTTAATGCCTTGGGGGTATATTTTGTTCTCTGGCATGGGTATGTTTTCCGGCGGCTGTATTCCAGTGGTAGAAACGTGAACTCTGTTACACAACATGTTTAACTAAACCTGCATTGTCTTGTCACAGGGCCACTGAGTGAGTGACAGCGAGGAGAGAATGTGGACACTCGGCTGGTCCTTACATTCTATATTTGTGTTGTTGTCTCCATGGCAATGTTCTCAAGGTGGTCAACACAAGGATTTATAATATTAATTAAAAACAATTTCACTGGACATATAGCACATACAGACAAACATCTAAGAATATTAATTATAATAATCTTTGAAAATAATATTATATCACTAATTTCCGTAATTTAGTCTTAATAATATTGTTAAATTGAAAATAAAAGATGTTATGTAAATTATCATTATGTGAAAAATTAATTGAGTTACTATAGTTATCTGAATTAACTATATAAATATAGTATATATTCAGTATATATATGATAAATTATATATGATCCTACTACATGGATAATGATAAATTATATTGATCAATCAGACAAATTCACAATAGTTACAGTTCTAGAAATAACCAAATGATAACAATCATAAATTACATTCATATTATCTCTGTCATTACCCCGTGAGAACTATATCAACAGAGTTTGAAAATAGTGTTGATTAAAACGTTTCATTTAAGTCTGCACATAGTGCTTGGGATAATGGTGTCTAATGTTTCACATTATGTCATAAATAATCTGATAATGTGATCGCATTTGAAAACACGCAAGAGAAAGAAAAAAAAGTGATCGATTAATCATTAAAGAGTGTAAATTCCATATCAATTAATCATCTAACAGAAATACAGACAAGTCAATTTGGTGAGAATTGATCGAAACACATCACAGGCAGAAATCTGGCTGAGATAAATTCGCAGCTGCAAAATAAAAGTGAAAATTCTGCTGCCAGTGTTGGCTAGCAGACTACATCTCTAGCACTGTCACTCAGGCAGTTCTGTCGCTCAGCATGTCGTTCAGACATGCAGACCAATTAGAAAATGTACGTAGGTGAATTTGCACTTAGGAAATTAATGACTTACCATGAAAATGAGCAATTGTCAATCAGCTGATCGGGAAAAATCACACAATGAAATCAGCTCATTCTCTATGCGTAAAATGAATGAATCTGCATATAAACATTGCATAAAATACTACTCTCCAGACAACAGTTTATGCTTATCAAGGTGGTGTGATCATCTACCGGACATCCCTGAGTTCTACAGTTCAAGTTGTTTATTTTCTGACAAAGCGCAATTTTGACATAGAAACCATGAAACCGAAACCATTTTCGGCTGATAAGTTTTATAAAGCATACTGGATAGTTTCATGCTCACCTCAGATATTTTAATAACGAGTTGATGTCACTCCGGGAAAATGATACCGCCGGTGACAGCTATATATAGGTACGCACACTACATTACTTCATTACAAGTATTTGGCTTGGGTTCCCGTGTACACGTACGTACTTCACAGTACGTAATGGTCTGGACAACCAATTAATTAATTACTCAATCAATGCCACCTCTGCAAATGTGGCGTATGGTTCGCTCGCCAGTGAGCAGATTAGTGACGTAACGATCGAGATAAACAATTTCATACTAATTAATTACCATTAATTAATTATAGGTAGTGTACATTATAAATCCATTCCAGTACACCAAGGCAGAACAGAACAGAATTTATTTTCTCATAAATCATGTAATATGATACAGAGAAATACTACTAATATATATATATATAGATAGATAGATAGAGAACATACAGTATACATGCCGTTGTACCAATTAACATGTTAAAGAAGTGATAGGCCTGCTTTAATATATTTACATAATTTAAATAGTGATGGGGATAGAGTTACTTAAGAGTTGCAGGCTGCTTAGATGCATAATTATAATCTTAGCGTATTCCTCCGGCTTTCAAGTATCAAAGTTAGATCGACAGACAGAAGTTTTATTGCTCATGAATCAAGGTTCTTGATAGAGAACATACAACATATATAAAGCATTACATACTAGTTTTATAATGACAGCTTATAGACACTTTCCTTAATATAGTTTGCTGTGAACAGCCAGAGATACACATTCATGAAATGTATGTCAAGCTAATTTAATCCATTTTAAAATTATTATTTTCAGTTGAATCTTAAATATACTGAAGAGGGAATTCTTGGCAATACAAATATAATATCCTCTTAATTTCTTTAATGTATAAAAATGTGTTAATAAAAATATAAGGTCTATTAGTATTAGCCATACATGTCGTATTTTTATGAAACACTAGGCCTATAATATAGAACCTCAGGAAAATCCGTCAATATTTGTTTAATGGTTTATCAACAATAATGATTAAATATTTAAAATTAGTAACGTTTGAGTTTTTCAATAAATTAGGAAGCATGTGTAGGCTCTATTACACTAATTTCTTGACATCGTATTCGATCTCAAGCTGTCATTATTCCATTTTCTACTATTTCTTCAACTCTTGTAGCTTATTCGTTTCTCCGACTTTGTACAATGTGCAGTGCTCTCTCATAGAAGGTTTGCGTGCGAATGTGTGTGTGTGTGTGTGTGCGCAGTTCAGACAATGTATGTGTATCCGTGAAGAAAAACATCGCGAAAAACAAAGCGTCACACAATCTCAAATGTCTATATTTTCAAGAAGTATTATATATTTGATCCTACATAGCAACGTTGTGTAATTATACATATATTATGGTAGGATTTTTAACATGCAAGGGCGAGTATTTAACACATCACTTTTGGTGGCAAGATTTACATCGACAGACGCTCATTTGAGTGGCAATATATAACGTAAGTTATTGGGATAATAGTATGTGATTGATGTCACTTTTGTGTACACTTAAATTGGTGACGTACAACACAGGCGGTAGTAAGTCAGGATGGCGATCGACTTGAAGAAGAACAAGGACGCCTTACAGAAAGCATACGATAGCGTTGTAAATGACAAGATTGACACAGATTGGTATGCCGTATTCTCCTGTATTCAATAATGCATACTTCTGCTAATCACGGCATTTGTGTTTACGCTACACTCGTGAACTACGGAAACCGGGCACATGTCGACTCGGGAACAGCCCCCTTCCACTTCCTCTTGCAATACATTACGAGGAAGTGATTAGCATCCTCAACTAGGAAATGCTTTCTTGAGACAATCGGCATTGGATCTATATCAATATAGCATTAAGATTATTTTATCTTGTGATTTGATTTTTGATTTGCTGAACTTTACTGTCCTAGACTTTGTAAAATAATATTAGGGATGGGACTGACAGATATCACCCGAGGCGGTTGTAGTAACTTGTACCATAATACCATGACCTGATCTGACCTGACCTGATCTTGGTAACCATCAAAATTGTAAATTAATTTTCTTTTAAAATCTAGTCAACACAAATAGTTTCCAATGAACCAACTGTCAGATGTTTTGGAGGCTAAGTTGTTTTAACACCACTGTTTGCAGTATATTGAGATGGCAAATGCAGATATGGATGTTTAATGCACATACATAGTAGTTTGACATTGGTTGTTCTCTGTTGTCAGGGCTGTGTTTGGTTACGAGGGCAACTCCAATGTATTGAAGGTGTATGAAACTGGAGGTGAGTAATCTGGTAACTGAGTACATTACTACGATTCATTTAACATTCTTCCTGTTTCAGGCAACTGGAGATGCCGCCTTATGTTGACGATTGCCTCATCACTATCACTAGATATCACTAGACTTGCAAATATCACTAGATGCCTTATTATTCTTATGTTGACAAGTGTCTCGGCTGTCAGTTCAGATTTCACATACTGTATCACTAGATAGTTTACAAGCAATGGGTCACTTATGATGTACATGATTATATTGTGTCATTTCCTAAACAAATAGAATGAAAAGTTGAAATTTAAATTCTGATTTGTATCAGTTATCGCCCCAACCCCACTGTAGTGTTTCCACATTCATGTTTCTTTTAGATGACAGTATTGTTTAAATAAGGAACACCTAGGCTATCAATTACCAATAGAGAATGGTTGGAACAAGAATTATATTTTTTCTTTCTTATAAATTAAACACCAGATAACAGTTATGTCATAACAGGGATTGAATATGTTTCTTGTTTATTATTTATTAATTGAATTAATTAATTAAAAGAAAACTATCCTGGAAACATTCATTTTTTAGGTGCTAAATAGTCGCTAAATAATATACTACTTTTTAATATTTAATGGAATGCTATTTCTTGGTCAAATAATCCTGTCACATCATCCATATGTGTTAATACGATATGCACATAGTACTTTAGTTTGAGTATTCCGGATGTTTTCAGATGGAGGGATTGATGAGATGGTTGATGAACTGAACAGTGGCAAGATCATGTATGCCTACTGCCGGGTCAAGGATCCAAACACAGACCTCTCCAAATACGTCCTCATTAACTGGGTATGTATGGCATCTAGAAGTAGACATATTGTGATAACGAGTCATCAGTATAAATCAGTGAAAGATGTCTGCAGCTACGTTAAATACATAATCACTCACTACAACATTGTTGTTTTAAAAATTTATTATTTATTTATTCATTAAGCCTTTTATTTTTAATAAATTGGTTCACAGATCTTTTTTTGGGAACTCCGAGGAGGAGGGGAAAAAATAATTTAAAAAAGTTGGCTGATAGATTTAATGTCATCTGTTTAATAAGCACATTAAAACATTTGTAATCATTAATGAAGAAGTATATTAGTGGCAACACATTCAGTGATAAGAAAACATATTGCCAATGACTATAGTGCTGTTTTAAATATAATAACAGTCAATGACTTGTTCTTTAGAAACATTAACTGACACACATTTGTTCCGTGGACCACAATTTTAATTTTAATTTTGTTTTATGGGGCATTGGGATGGAATTGGTACATAATTATAAGACTGATGTCAGTGTCACATTATCATGTAGAATGATATGTCATATTTATGAATGTATGTAATATTTATAAATGTATGTCATATTTATAAATGTATGTCATATTTATAAATGTATGTCATATTCTAAGAAATATTTTCTTTCTGTGTTTACTTTTGTGGTTTAATTTATAAATGACTTTCAACATGTACGTCTAGTATTCCCATTCCGTGGCATCACACTTTCTGTGTTATTTACGAAAACACTACCAGGCCAGTAACTTTTCATTTCTACTGGCCCTG